>NW_018921624.1:628830-663206 GCF_002207925.1 Prunus avium | reverse complement strand
AAAGTTGAGAAATTCGTAAACAAAAGAAAAATGGGTTAAGGGACGGATGGGCGCTAGTTCATATTTTAGGGTATTCGGAGCCACAGTGGTAAAACGCATGGTATGGGACATGCAGGCTTGTTGCCCTAGGATATGAATTAGTGGGATTAGAAGTGAGTGAGTTCATGACATCATCGCATATGCAAATTTATTTATCTGGTCTGATTACATAATTATCATATATCTTGTGTTGCTTGATGCATGACACTTTGATTAACTGTGATAGCTGACTTTGAGGGGTTTGACGGTACTCTACTGGGCATTAGAATGCTCATACCCTAATAGATTGTGCAGGATTCAAGGCGAAGTGTGGAAGCGGGTTTCAACCAAGCCGCTAGGTTTTTGTTGTTGATTGTGTAATTCATATTTGTAAGTAGTCAACCGTTTGTTAAAAATCCTAGTGTGTAGTTAACTACAAGCTACTGCGACTCTGATTTTGTAATGTTAAGTAAATTTGTATTTTGTGGCTCTATTTCTCATCATATCATGGTTGTAGGATTTTATTCTTATGACTATGGTATGACTCACGCCATAATTCGGGAATATTCTTTATTTTCGAATCGGGTTGTGACATTACCCATGTGAAAACTTTGTTTGTTTTGTTGTATACATGTGAAGTGTAAGAGTGCATGTGAAAGTGTGTGTACAGAACTGTGAAGAGTGCATGTGAAATGTATAGAAGATTGAAAGTGTGTATAAGGGATAGAGAAAGGAGAGGTCTTTCGATAGAAGATGAAGATGGTTTTTGTATAAAAGTAATCTGATGAAGGAAGAGAAGTACAACACCAGAGAAGAAAACATCTCAATACTTCCTCCTTCAGTTTTCAATCAATAAAACTCCATTTGTTTATATACTTTCTCTTATTCTACTCTCTTACTCTAATCACTGTTAAATACCACCATCTACTGATTAATATCCAGTGAATAACAATTCCAGCAAAAGCAATTAAGTAAATCTTTTTTCTCTTTTATTTTTTATTTTCTTTGTAGACTTTTTGTCCAAAACAGGGAAACACTTTTATAATTATGTTATTATATTGCTAAACTGAAGATCAATACTTTGGTTGAGCACTTTGTCATGTTTTATATTTGTCATAACAATAATTGGATATTTGTTAGGGAACCTCTGGTATTTGTGTGATAATGGAATGATAAATTGTGTGCTTATTTGACTGGTCGTACTTCAAGGTAAAGTTAGTGAAAACAAATACACATTTTGTGTGTGTGCGAAACTTATTTAGGATTTGTATGGCATATAATTTTTTTATTTTGGTTTCCCAAGCTATCCCCAAGCATGGTACAGGCCTAATCCTCCGAGGTACTGTCGGGTGCATATGCGGGGACCTCTCCCAAGAAAATTTTCTGCATCCACAAGGGCTCAAACCTGAGACTACTTGCTTAAACGACCAGAGCCCCTTCCACTCTGACCAACCTTCATTGGTGATTTGTATGGCATATTAGATTGTGATGAAGTATGGATAATATGTCTACCCCAAATTGGAGTTGTTGGATTTCTCATAAGTAAGCAAAAATAGGTTATACGGTCTGTCCCGTGTTCTAAATATCTTGCTAGATTTTGAAGCAGGTAAAAGTCCAACAACAACGTTTCAAGAGAAGAACCAAAACTGCCATAAACTCTTATTCTCATATCAAACTTTCATACTATTTGATACAACTGAAGTAACACAGCTACCAACAGGAGTTGGTCCAAGTGGAAGGGGCTTGAATCCTTTAAACAAGAGGTCCTGGGTTCGATCCCAGGCGCTTGCGAATAGAGCAGACTTTGTTGGGAGAGGTCCCCGCTTTGCGCCCGACAGTACCTCGAGGGTTAGTTCCCGCAATCGCGCGGGGGATACCTTGGTTTTCACCAAAAAAAAGTAACACAGCTCCTCCTTCTAATGTTCATCCCCCAAATTTAATGCTAATATATGAACCTAAATTACAATTAATCCATCTTTATCTCTTTGACTCTCAATTCATTTAACCACATGCTAAATGTATTTACTTATCTACTCAATTAAGGAAAAGTCTATATTACTCTCAACAGATTTTGCTGTGTTTTTTGAATTGGCCTTAGTCCATATGAAAGCTATATGTAAGTTATGCCCTTGACTGTCTTGAAATATAATGATTGCTTGATTCCAAATTCCAAATTTGTCTGTATCGTAGCCCTTCCCTTATTTTCTCACCTTCCTTGAAGTGTATAAGCCATAATTGCCTGCCCTGTGCATCTTTCCTGATCCTAATTTAAGTTCGGCCTTTTTTTTTTTGGAACTTTTATTGCTGGAATACATTTACTTGTCAGATTATGCTTCTTATTTGAATGCTTAATTAGATATGACACTGTTGTGCCCTTTATTATTTATTCTTCCACACAAAAAAAAGAGAGGAAGATTGCTTCTTTTCTTGTATGCCAAAAGCTTCTAAATGGTCTGTTTTTTGTACAAATTTTTGTGATGACCTTCAATGATTCCTGCCAAAAGCAAAAACCTTTTATGATTATTCCCTAATGAAATAAATTTAGACTTTATTATAGTTTATGGCAAGATTTCTTTTGACAATGTGCTTTACACAATTTTTACTTTAACTATGTGATAAGGTCTGTCTCTTGAACAATTCAAGATTGTGATTCCTAAAATTCCTGCATATTTCACGGTATGAAAATCTCCTCTTTAATTTTTATCAGCGAAGTTGTATTCATAATTGAAATTAGAAAGTCACACTGTAAAAATCATAGATCAGAAAACAAGGCTAATAGGGCAGGTTATGTTCTAATATGTTATAAAGTAACATCTTCATAAATGGTTCAAACTAGCAAAAAGATAAAATTAAGGGACATAGAACTAACAAACAATATATATATATATATATATATATATATATATTGTTTGTTAGTTCTATGTCCCTTAATTTTATCTTTTTGCTAGTTTGAACCATTTATGAAGATGTTACTTTATAACATATTAGAACATAACCTGCCCTATTAGCCTTGTTTTCTGATCTATGATTTTTACAGTGTGACTTTCTAATTTCTTAATCGGATTGTATGCAATCAGTTAAATGTTACCTTTCCAATTAAATATACCCACTCAACTACTTCATTAATGGACACCTGGATGGCATCTCATTTGAATAAAAATTGGATTTCTAAAGGATGCTGATTTCATGTTTAGAGCATATTGTTAACCATCTTTTTTAAACTCTTAGGAGAAAGTACTCATGTTTTTCTTTGACTTTTCCCATTGTTCTTATTTTACTGAATAAAAATCAGGAGACGTAGTGCCAATTCCCATACTGTATTTATGTTTAAATTAACTCAAGATTTTTGGGGTTTTACTTGGAGATAAACAGACAGGGAGGGACAATTAATTTATGTGGCCAAAACCAAAAAGACACAAGGGATTCCTTCTTCATAGTTTATACTGACTTCATGATGGAGTTGATTTGCTAATCTTGCATTACCTTATGGGATTAATGACTTAATTATCCTAATTTAATAGCGTTGGATATGTAGTTGGGGACCCTGGGGTAAATTCCAAGCTTCTTTTTTTTCGTTTGTTTTTTTATTTTTATTTTTCTCAAAAAGTGCCTAAGTCTTTGTCTTTTTTGGTCAACCGAGTCTTTGTTTTCGGTTGAGGAGGTCATGACGTGATTTTTAAGTTCCGTGGATCTTCCGCTCCGCTACAGTGAATTTCAGGATTTTGCCCCTGATGTAAATAAGACAAATGACAGTTGGTTAAAAATCGTCGTTCTTACAAGAGGGAAATTTTTAAATTAACAATTTTACACCCTCTAGACGACGGTTTTAAGGTCAAATTGTCGTTTGATAAAGTAAGAACACAATGTTTATGACTTTCGTCATCTATTTAGTGTCGTCTATTCTAGTGAAAGAAAATGGCATCAACTTGTTTTTTTGGTTGGTCTTTTGGTGTTTTCACAAAATATATGAGGGGAATTTGGATAGAAAATGTCCATTCTAATTCATCCATGCCCAATACCATCTCCCCTATCCGGAATGCCATTGCTTGCCCCTATATTAGGAATCAAAGTCACGATTACATGTGAGCCCCGCATCACTTTTCATTCCAACATGCAAGTAAATAAAGGAGTGGTCTGGAATGGGAATGACTTCCATTCCTCTCATTCTCTTTCTTGATAAATACACATGCCTATGCCAATTTAATTTCACATTTGAAAATAAAACACTAATGAAATGACAAACATTAATGGCAATTGAATTGCAGAGAATATGTTTAACATATATTCAAGACAATAAATGGAGAAAACTCAAATAACAAAGTAAGTGGGGGTATTTAAGGGATCTAAAAAATATTAAATCTAACACATTAAGCTTGATTAGGTAACTTGTTAAGTTGGATCCTAGTCATCAGACTTTACTTATAAAAATTGAGTTTTATTTATAGAAAAATAGGGTCATGAACCGCTGGTAAGAAAAAATTATTTTGAAGGGGAGAAGTCAAATTTTCTATAAAACGTAATACATGAAGTTATCACTAAAGTAGCCAATACATAAACTTATTTAACATGTTGATTTCAAAGCCATATAATGATCCAAATATGTGTTTTCTGTCATTCACAATTTTACATATTTCGTATCCAAGACTTGTGGATTTTACATAGGAGCGAGAAATTAAAATGAAAAACTGTACATGAAAGTGACGAAGCCCGAACAAAAGTAAAAGAAGAATGAAGCATGACATGATATAGTTGATGACATAAAAAAGCTTTATGTGGCCGATCTCATATAGATTCTTCCATGCATTCCTTGCACAAATATCAAACGTGGAAGTTCCTCCTTGATCTCTTTGAGGTCGTGGACAACTGGGATTCAGGATTCAGATAATATTCATAATCTGATATTCAGATTATTACGCCTCAAGCTAAAGTAATAATTTAAGTCTATTTGCAGAAGTGCAGGAGATTATGAACATTTCTACCCTTCGCCAATTCAAAATCAATTTGATGAATTGAAGTACCTTTGCGGTCTTAGTAATACTACATGACGGTATGACAGTTATATTTTAAAATTTTCTCATATTGAATCATTTGTAATATCAACTTTTCAGATATTTTAGGAAAGCTTTTTTTTTTTTTTTTTTTGGTGATAGGAATATTTTAGGAAAGTTCGTTAGCATCTTTTTAACTAAAAGATTTATGTTTTGAAGGGAAAAAAAAGGACAAATTAAATTGCAAGCGCATGTCAACGGATCCAACCAAATGAAAAAGGGTCTTGACTTGCAGACTGGTGGTCTCAAGTTTAAACCCCCGTGGCACCTTATTAGAGTGTGAGAAATCCCTCCCCTTATAATTTCAGACTATCACTTGTATTTAAAAAAATATTGCATATGCATAATAAGACCCAAAAATACATGACCATGCATACGTCCATCTACTTTCAATAATTTTTTCACTAACTTTTCTTGTGCGGACCCAAAAGTGTTCACATCAATAACAACCTCACAATAAAATGAGAAGTCGTACTAATCAAAAGAGAAGTACTAACTAAGATCATACAAATAAAATGCGACCAACTTCGGTTCTAGAATAGAGCATTATATTAGATTAGTAAAAGAGGGAAGGAGTATAAATTTGTTTCCAATGTAAAACTTTGGAGACTCGTACAAGATTCAAGATGCATCTTAATTTTTGAGAACTCACACTGAATACCGATTTTGATTTGTCTCTTAAGTTGATTTTTGAGACAATTAATTGTCTCCACTAAATAATAGAGACTATGCGGCCGCTGTTTTGAAATCAGTATTCTAGTTTGGGGTTGCTATTGCTTATTGGGTACAATTTTATTAGTACTCAGTCCTTCAATATTTTCAAATAAACAAATACATTATCAGCCAAACTATATTGAATTCTTCCAAGCCGTGGTGTCTTGGGAGGGTTTGATATTTGAAATGGTATCTTCTAACATCAGTCCCCAATTGCATATTGTTGATGCTCAAAAATGATTGGACACTTTTGGGTCCAACTTATTGATGATGTCACCTTCGGCCCCGCATGATCTTTGGCAGAGCGGTTGATTTGCAAGACAAAAAACGCTCGATAAGCCTTTTGGCACTGGTGTGGTACCGGCCGAATGCTCTTCGATGCTTAGATTAGAATAAGTATGAAGTGAATAGTGATCTGGACAGAGTAATGGTTGAATTGCCGAATGTCGCAGTTACCTCCTTTTTGGGACTTGTGCCCCTTTTTATAGACTTTGGGAGGTGTGCATCTTGAGTGGAATTTCAATGTGGGACTCTGGACATTATCTGAGGAGGTGCCACGTGTACTTGTGAGAAATGCCTAACAAAACGAGTCTTTTGCCATGATCGGCAATCCTAGGTGTTGAGGGCTCTCCCCTGTCGATGGTGCTTTGTGGGGTGCAATTGATTGCCGGTTTTAGCAGATCATCTTCGTGTGTCCCTTTTTTCAAGTGCCGTCTTCTGATTGGTTGGTCAAATCTGGTGTAAACACATATAAATACTAGTTTTAAATTTCATTATTATAATATTGATTCCTTTACTATCCAACAATGCCAAATGTTGATTTTGATTTCTTGGGAGGGTCTGGAATCACTTTCACTACTAATAAAACTCCTCAAACAAATATATTCAACAATTCCTCCTTTTGTACCAGAAATAGTAATCAATATTTCTGCACATTAATTTTTTGAGAGGATCTCCAACTGGACTACTAAGAAAATAAATTCATGTACAGGGGTAGCCTGGAGCAAACACAAACTCTTCTGGCTAGCCTTCTGGAACCCTCTATCCTCTCTATAAATTGATCCAACCCTGAGGTGGTTTATGCACATTAAAAAATTCTTACACTTTGTTTAGGGATTCATTAGGGATTTTAGCTTCTATTGATTAAGGAGATGGTAATTGGGATGTGTAGAGTAGCTCCTGAAATCCTAGATGAAGATGAAGACGATGTTGATAAAGAACCTGACGTTCTCAAGCATCAATCAAATTGGTGATTCACCAGAATCAGGTATGTTTAACTTAAACGTCCCTCTCAGCATTTCGTCACTTCAATCCGTGCTTAGGGTTTGGTTCATTTCTATTTTTATTTTTTATTTTCTTTTGTCTGGTAGAGTAGATAGATCTGATGATATTGTATTACTAGATCTGAATCTCTGATTAACAAAAATCTCGAACCTGTTTTAATTCTTTTCAGGGCCAGCCTTGTGGCTCGGGTTTTCGGCAAGTCTTGATGTTGGTGCTAATCCCAGCCAGGAACCTCTCCTCCATAGGGTAGGCATATCGAGAAGAATTCGAGAAACATCAATCAGAAAAATGAAGGGCGGTTTAGACTTGTCCCCAAATTGGATCGTAAATGTAAGCCACAATAAGCTCGGTTCTACTTTCGTACAGTGGCGGAGTTAGAAATTTTATCAAGGAGGGTCAATCTTAAATAGCAAGAGTGAAAATTTTGCCTAATTGATTGGCTCATTTGATTAAAGAAATCATGAGAAATCTTACGAATTATAAGGTGTGTTTATGTGATGTTGTGTTAGAAAAAAGATACGACTAGAGCCAAGAGGGATTGTTTGCACTTGGTTAAACAAAGAAAATAAGAAAATAAGAAAGCGAGTAAACTGAAAAGATGAGAAAGGTCAGTCATGTAATATAGAAAGTAATTGAGTAAAATGCAACAAATGCAAAAACAAATTATCAAGGATGAGGGGTCAAGTGACCCTTGTAGGCCTCAATTGGCTTCGCCCATGCTTTCGTACAATCACGGATACAAAAGAATAAATCTTCATAAAATAAAATAAAAAGAGTAACATGTTTACATACCAAATGAACATATTTACCAAAACACAGGAGAAAGTAATAAGCGAATAAGGAAAAAACGTACAGAAAATATTTAAAGAAATCCACACACGCACAAGCAGATACAGGAGGAAAATAACTCCAAAAACCTAACCATTCACAAAGCAAAAAAAGGAAAAAACAGAAAAGACTTGGCCTGCCCATTGTTTTCTTGGACGGAATTGGTAGCCCATTGTTTCTCGAAACCGTTTTAAAACATTCTTTCCTACCTATAAATATATCCAACCATGAGTTTGTTTCTGCATAAACAAAAACTCTTACCCCTTGCTTGCGAGTTACTTGGTAATTAGGATGTGTAGGGTAGCTTCAGAAACCCTAGGTGGTGAAGATGAAGAGGAAAGCGACGCTGATGATGAAACTGAGGGTTTTCATAAATCGAATTTGTGATTCACCAGAGGTATATACACTTATATATAGTTAAACACCAGAAGCCGTTTTTAGCTTTTTTTGGTCTGATTAATTTACAATTTGTTTATTGTTTGATAGTATCTATGAGGTCGCATGCATGTGGAGATCAATTGGAACAACCGTGTGCGTTCCGGAAATATAAGAGCTCATCATCACCTCCTTTTTAACTACAAGCTTCATCATGTCAAAAATACAAGTGCAGGTAAATAAAGGGGCATACAGATATATACAATTTTATTTTCACGTTTTTATATTTTACTTTTAATTTTCCCCTGATCATTTGTTGTTTGATGAATTATATATGACTAACTATTTTGACACATATATGATTTTGTACCAGGATAACTAGACAAGCTTACTCCTTGGACATGCGGCGCCCCAGTAGAAAACCAAAGGTTTTTCTTTTTGTCCCAATCAAGTTGGTGTTGTTAGAGGCTGGCTTCCAATATGTTGGGACTGCTAAGAGTATTTGTCCTTAATTATATTGAAAAGTTAAGGGATACAGTATGAGTATAAGGAGTTGGGCTACTACTCCTCATTACTAATTGGTTTTAGAGTGGAACCTCAACTCAACTTCCTTCATGGTATCAGAGCAAAAACGATAATCAACCCCTTTTTTGTCAATAAATTCTATGAGTGTAATTCGACATTATACTAATTTTCATATGTCATGACAAATTTGGATTAATATATGACTAAGTTGGCAGAAGAGGGATGCCTATTTGTCTTGTTAAAGTAATCTTAAATTAATATATACCCAGTCGACATCATCTTTTGTGACCCGATTGTATTCCAAATCTAAAGCAAAAGGTTGCTGTTTGTACAAGATTTTGCACTTGTTGGCTAAATTCTTTATTCTAGCTAAAATACATGATTTAGAGGACAAATCATGAAATATACAATTTTGCCCAACGTTATACAGAGGTTGGAGATCATTTCTAGTAAGGAAAATTGGTGTGAGAGACAAGGGCATCATGGTGTGCATGCAAATTTTTGATATTCTTTTTGTAAGAAAGAATATTAAAATAAAGGAAAGATGAGGATTTTGGAGGAAGCACGTTAAGTGTTACACCAAAGGAGAAGGTGAAGTAGAGAACAGGCAAGTGGAGGATGATAAAAGAATGATTTTTTTTTTCTTTCTGGTAACTGGATATTTCATAAAACAAAGCCAAAAGGCAGAGCCAAACAGAACAGGACAAGACCACAAAGATAAAACTACTACAAAACAGAGAGCACAAAATTAAATTAAATTAGCCCCAGTACATGAAGCAAAAACAGCCAGAAAGCAGCCTCAGGACTGGGTGGACGAAGTCGGAGGGCATGACAGGCCATCACGAGACAAGATGAAGACCAGGGCAGTTGGAGGTCTATTGACCCACGCCTCAGCGCACAACCCCCTCTTAACTTGCGAAGCTACCCAATCCGCTGCTTGGTTCGCTTCCCTAGGGACCCAAGACCACCGGAGCGATTCGAAGGAAGCCCTCAGATCATTTATAGCATGGAAAATAGGAAACAACTGCCACTTGACACAAGGCAGAGCATCCTTTGCCGCAGAAAAACAGACCTTTGAGTCCGTCTCCACAACTATCTTGAGAAAACCGTAGTTCTTGGCCAAACTTAGGCCATTCAGCAAAGCTTCACCCTCAGCTTGGTCAGCTGACAGCACCTGGAACGTATTAGCCATACCACCAATCACCTCCCCATTATGGTTTCTAAGAACGACACCCGAAGAAGCAGCCTTTGACGTATGATCCCACGAACCATCACAATTTGCTTTAATGTAGCCTACTTGGGGGGGGGCGGCAACCAATTACGAGCAGAAGGTCTTGGCACAAGCCCCTCAGTACTTGGGGTGGTGACACCATCCATTTTCATGCAAATTGCAAGAAATTCATTGGCATCCCGACTCGCCAATTTGGCCACCACATCTGGAGGGGGGAGGCCATCTTTATGATGGTCGTAAATAAAGGAGCACCGAGCTTTCCAGATGCTCCAGCACACAAAGGAGGCATGAGATAAGATCCACTGCTTCTCCAGGCTCGAGAAAGCAGAGCAGCAGGAAATGGCCAAAATCCATCTATCCAAGGAAGAGAAAGCTTGATCATCAGGCCTGAAGGATAGATTACTAGCATACCAAACTTTTCGAGCCCATGGGCATAAGAAGATGACATGTTCCACTAATTCAGGAAAGTCCAAGCAGAGAGGGCAGAGGGGGGAGGGGCTTAACTTCTTTTTGAACAAACTGGCAAATGTAGGAAGAATGCCATGGACAGCACGCCACATGAATAATTTGATCTTTGGGAGACTTTTGCATTCCCAAATGCACTTCCAGACTTGCGTATCCACCTGGTGAGAGGATTCAATCCTATTTGGCTGAGCACGCTTGATATTCCCAATGATCCAGTGGTAGCCCGACTTGACTGAATACGAGCCATTTTTCGTGTGAGGCCAAATCAAGCGGTCAGGGGTATCTTTACCTCCAATTGGAAGGGAAAAGATCTCATTGGCCTCATCCACCGAAATCAGATTCTCAATGTCCACTAAATCCTAGGTCTTATGCTCCCAATCAATTATATCTGCCACCATCTTGGGTCCAGGGGAGGGCACATGAGCAAGAGGGCGGAGGTACCCATGATTAGATTGGGGAAGCCATGAGTCTTCCCACAACCTAACAGAATTGCCTCCCAGTATTTGCCATCTAGCGCCACTCAAAATAACATCTCTTCCTTCAAGTAAACTATTCCACGCCCAAGAGGCTCTGCCACTCTTCTCAGCCTCAATGAGACCACAATTCGGAAAATACAAGCTTTTGAGAATCCTAACCCAAAGAGCCTGAGGGTTATTAAGGATTCTCCAACGTTGTTTCGCCAATAAAGCCTTGTTAAACGAAACCAAATCTCGAAACCCAAGTCCACCACAGTTTTTTGCCTCTCCCAAGCTTGCCCACTTCTTCCAGTGAACCTTTCTCCCGGAATCATTATCTCCCCACCAAAAGGAAGCCATGACCATATTGATCTCATTGCATAGAGTAATTGGGAATTTGAAACAGGTCATTGGGTAAGCCGGGATGGCAGTGGCTACAGCCTTAATTAACACTTCCTTTCCAGCGTGGGAGAGTTCCTTGTTGTTCCAACTGTGTATGAGCTTCAGAATACGCTCTTTAATATAGCCAAGGGCCTCTTTTTTTGAGCTACCCCACACCGACGGCAAACCCAAATACCTCCCTGGATTGTCCGCCTCCTTAATATTTAACACTGAGCACACACTTCTTTTGATATGACTTGGGGTATTTGGACTGAAGAACATATTGGACTTGTCCAAATTAACGAGTTGACCATAAGCTGCACAGTAGGCATCCAGAATGTGGGACATTCTGCTGCAATTCTCAAGGGAGGCTTTGATGAATAGAAGGGTATCATCTGCGCAAAACAGGTGAGAAAGAGTGGGGCTGCCATTGCATAGTCTAATGCCATTAAGTCTCCCACTAGCACACTCAGATGATATGAAGTGAGAGAGAGCATCATTAACTAAGATGAACAGGTAAGCCGATAATGGGTCTCCTTGGCGAAGACCCCTGGAAGGCTTGAAGAAGCGGCCATTCTTCCCGTTCAAAACCACTGAGAAGCTTATGGAGGACAGGCACCCCATAATTAAGGAGGTCCATTTTCTGCAGAACCCCATTTTCAACATAACCCCTTCTAAGAAATCCCACTCAATGCGATCATACGCCTTGTTCATGTCCAATTTAATTCCCAATTGGTGGTTTTTCCCCTTCTTCTTCAGTCTTAATCTGTGGAAGGCTTCATGGGCGATTAAAATGTTGTCTTGGATCTGTCTGTTTGCTACGAAGGCGTTCTGGAAGGGCGTCACAACCTCCAGCAAGAAGGAAAGAAATGGAAATAAGAAAATATATGATGTGATAATTTATGTCATCATTGTATATTAACAAATGAAATAAAGCATGCAAGTGGTTACAAGTTAAAAAATTTGTCCAATTTATGGCCAAAACATTCTCTCCCTTCACAACTTTTTGACTAAATTCAGTAACATTCACGATTATTTCATCCAAAAACAAGCTGGACATGTACTATTTGATGTCCACATGGCAAAATAGTTAAGAGGGTTGGGGAAACCAACGGTAAATCGCAGTTCTGCATGGGCTCAATGGTCTTTTACCTATCCAAATCAATTTCAAAAACAACGGCTGAGAGTCATTTAAGGATATTAATTGACAAAGAGCCAAAAATAATCAAATATTTGGTTGTTAATTTTTATCATATTTTGGCATTGAGGAAGAGTAATCCAAGCTGGAAGGGGTTTTCTTCATCACCACTTATCCATTAGTGGTGAGTGGAATGCTTTCTAATTGTTATTCTTCAAATATCTAATGACCATCATCATATCTCCCTACCTATTGCAATTTGAATAAAAAGGAAGAGATAAAAGGTGGGAGACCATCCACAAATATTGACAATGCGTGTGAGAATGAAAAGTTGGTGGAGAAGAGTTAACCAAAGAATGCAATAAATAAATATTATTTCATCAAAGTGATGGAGCAATGTTTGTACAATTGCTTTTGCATGAGCCGAAAGTTACATGCAATCATCCAATCAGTAGATTAAACAATATTTGTTTATTGAAAGAACCAAATGGATGGCTAGCCAAGAGGAGGAGTATTTTTGCTCACCACTTTAACCCAATGTGTACCCTCACCACTCTTCTTATAACTTGACACTTGTCCATACTTGTAACCATAGTTAACTCTTTGATTTTAAATCTTTTAAGTATTTAAAATTAAAAATTAAATAAGATTTAAAAAAACTCTCTCTCCTTCTTTCTCCCCCCTTCCCAACGAGACCTACCCCACCAGCCACCAAATTCCCTTGCAGCAACCCCAACCACCTCCCCCACCTCGTTCAACCTCAACCACGCACCTCCCCACAACAACCACCCACACTGACAAGACCCGATTGGGGTTCGTCGGCAACGCTGTGACCGGATCCGTCAAAGAAGAACCATCATGAGACCCGATCTGACCAAATTCAGAGCGTTGACGAACACCTGGCATTCAACTTGGTCTTATTGGAGCCAAAGCTAGCGGGGGGTTGTTCCTGAGAGGGAAGAGGAAGAGCCTAAGCCTTGCGAGCTTAGCAAAAGCGCGGTAAAGCTGGTCGTACTCGATGATCATGTGGTCGAGGTCCTTGTCGTTGGTGATGGAGATGAAGGCGTCAAGATCTTCGCTGGGGACCTGGTACTTAACGCAGACAACATCGTTCAAGGTGTCATAGAATGAGGCAAGCTTGATGTTGTAATCTATGATGATGATTTTGGTGTCGTTGTTGACATATGCGAGTTGGTGGTAGTTGGTGGTTGTGCAGGCGAGGCTAGTTGGGGTTGGGGTGGGGTTGTGGTGGGTCTCATCGGGAAGGGAGGAGAGAAGGAGAAAAAGTTTTTTTTTTTTTTTTAAATGTTATTTAATTATTATTATACTTTATCTTTAAATTTTAAATACTTAAAAGATTATAAATCAAAAAGTTAACTATGGTTATAAGTATGGACAATTGTCAAGTTAAAAGAAAGGTGGTGATGATACACATTGGGTTAAAGTGGTGAGCAAAAATGCTCCCCCCAAGAGGAGGAAGCAAATAAGAATTAGAACACTACCAGTGATAAGGATTGAACAGACAAGAAATAGTATTATCTTTTGGTTTCTTTATTATAAAAGAATGTGGGTGTGCATCATCCAAGTGAAGAAATAATGACGATACACTAAAATATCAAGAAGGCAGCATAGATAGGATTAGCGTGCGATTCCTTGAAGATGACAGCTGTTAGTTTTGGTTGCCTTCAAACCTCTATAAATATAGAAGAACAAAACGGAACCCCCAACCAAACAAAAACTACTCAAACAAATTGATCAAGTTCAATTATTTAAACAAATCATTCAAGCTTACGAATACAGAAGCAAAGCCAGCAAAGGTGCCAAGGACCTCTAAAGCTATTCTTGAGATTTTGCTCAGAATTCCAGCTCACGATCCTAATCACTTTTGGCTCCAATATGAAGAAAGCTCTGCCAATACACAGTCATTGGTATCGATTGCTAGCTAAATTCCAGTTAGTTGAAGATACTGCCGATTCAGTAAAATCCAGTCTAGTCACAAAAAGTCCAATCCAACCTAAAAAATAAACGTCTCTACAATGGCGTTTCAGGCAGAAATTGAAGTCTAATGTTCTGATGCTTTTCTAGACTTGGCAGTTCCTTTCATGTATTATATTTCAAGCAGTTCTACTTAAACTTGTTTGTTTTATTTTCAAGTACCTGTATTTTCCTTTACTTACTAGTGTTATTTAGATAAATTGTGAAGTCCTCACTAGTCTGAGGAATAGAAAAGAACTTTCTTCGGAGGCTTCCCCACCCCAAATCACAATCGTTTGTTTAAAGTCAAATACTTGGGGCACAAATATATTACATCTTTTAAGCTTGTTAGGGTTTTAACCGCTAACAGTAGCACACTCACATAAAAGAAAGTTGATCTAAAGACCATTAATAGTTAAAAGAACACTTTAAATGAGTACACAAGGGCCAGTCCTGAGTTTTTTAAGGCCCATGATGAAAGGTTAAGTTATGCCCCTTTATAAACGTAATAATTTCTCAACAACGAAAAAAAGTTGAAGAACTTTTAATGGCTAAGATTGGATGTAGACTCAATTAAGGCCAACAATTAATACACATTGGAAAAAAATAAAACATTTCAAAACATTTTAAATATTTTAAATATTTTTATTTTGTCTTTCCTCCCCCCTAACTCTGCATTCTCCTTTTGTTTTTGACTCTGCTATTTGTCACGTGCTTAGTGGAATTGCTTAAAGTAGTGGCTACATGTTTTTAGTTGATGAATACTTATAGAGTTCCCTGTCTTTTAAACTTTAGTTGAGTAATTGTAGGAGTTTAGTTAGTCACTCTCATAGTGGAGAGATGTCGTGAGAGAGTGTTTCCTATTTTTATGCTTTCAGTTAGAGTCTGGTCTATGTATAAATTCCAATGGCTTTTCATTAATGGAACGGCAGATAATATTCCTACTATTAGCTTATCTAACTTGGAGGTTTTGGGTTCCCTCGAAGCAACCCTTTTCATCTACTTCTTATCCCAACTGAGCTTCCTAGATATTGCTGCAACCATAGGAGGCCGTAAGAAGAAGACTACATACCAACTCCCTATATCTAACCGCCCAATCACACGAGCCATGTCCCAAGCACATAATAGCTTGGTATCAGAACCGGGCATGGAGGAGCAGCGAGTAGAACTCCTGGAAATTGAAGTGAGCTCCCTAGCCACTGGACAAGAAAAACTACTCAGGGAGATGCACAAGATGTTCTCAGCCATGAATGCTTGCTTGGATCAAATTTCTCGGACCGGTGATGGCATTAGTAGTACCTTCAATGGTGGACGAGGCCGAACCTTTGGAAGTGGATCTGGCACTCCAAACTCTAGCACCTCTTACCTTCCTAAAATGGTGAAGCTAGACTTTCCTCACTTCAACGGATTGGAAGACCCCACAAGTTGGATATGCCGTGCTGAACAATTCTTTGACTTTCACCAAACTCCAGAAACTGAGAGAGTTCCGTTAGCTTCATTCAATCTTGAAGGGGATGCTCAATTGTGGTTCCAATTGATGAAGAAGGAAACCCCCATCACCACGTGGGCGACTTTTAAGCAAGGACTGCATGACAGGTACGGCCCCACCCAATTTCAAGACTTTTTTGGTGATCTAACGAAGTCACAACAATCAGGTTCGGTATGAGATTATCAAATTGAGTTTGAGAAATTATTGATTAGAGCAGGAAGACTAACTCCAGATCAACAAGTTGGTTGTTTTGTGAGTGGTTTGAAGGAAAATATCAAAACTGATGTGCAAGCGTGCAAGCCACAAACACTCTCTGCTGCCATCGGATTGGCTCGCCTATATGAGTCCCGTAATCAAACAACTAGGCGATACTTAACTTTGGATGTGAAGTAGCCCTGTACCGATTGGGGTTACGAAGTCTGACCATTGACAAAATTTCATGCCAATTAAGCGGTTGTTTGCGGTCGAACTAAAGGAACGAAGAGATAAAGGACTTTGCTACAATTGTGATGAGAAGTTTAGTCCGGTGCAAAAAATTATTTCTCATTAAAGGTTGCTGGTCAAATGAAGAAAATGATGCCAAAGATGCAGATACTCATGAAGTGGAATTGGGTGAAGAAGTATTTCCTGAAATATCTCTTCGTGCTATTTATGGTGGTCAAACTCCACAAACAATGCGGGTGCACGGAAAAGTGGGTAAGCATCAAATGACATTCTTGGTGGATTCTGGAAGCACCCACAATTTTCTGAGTAATAAAGTTGCAAAGAAAGATGGTGTTAATCCCACTGGCTATGGAAAGTTTGAGGTGTCAGTTGCCAACAGTGAAACGCTTACTAGTGCTGGGCTTTGCAAAGGGGTGTGCATGCTAATCCAAGGAGTTCCCATCATTGTTGATTTATATCTTCTTCCTTTAAAGGGTTGTGATGCTGTTTTGGGCGCACAATGGTTGCGCACGTTAGAGCATCCGCAATGGGCTCCCTAAACCACCTCCTTAGACAAATTTTAGGGAGGAATTGTAAAAATGCAACTCCAACCATGCTCCCTATCCACCTCCTAAAATATGGAGTCCTCTAGGAGCTCCTAAATCTGAGGAGAGAGAAAGTACTCCTAGTGGCTCCATAATAAGTATTTCAAACCTTTATTTAATGCTAACTATTTTTTATTTTATTTTTTAATAGAGATGGACCAATCAAAAAAGAGTTATAGCATTTATGACTCTCCAAATTAGGGAGTATGGTTGGAGTTGAAATTTTTTAGAGAGCTCCTAAAATAGCTTTATTATATTTTTAGCTATATTTTAGCTAAGAAATAGAGAGCATCATTGCGGATGCTCTTAGGGCCAATTGTTTGGGATTTCTCTAAACTGCAAATGGCATTTAATGTGGGTGGACAAGATGTGGTACTTAAAGGGGTGCCACCTCCAACAACAAAAATTGAAAGTGAACGTGAGATTTGGAAAGAGGTGGAGGAAAATAAAGATGGAGCTCTTCCCCAAATCTATTGCCTCGATCTCAGTTTTTCAGATGTCAACCTTGAGGACAAGGTTTTTTCAATGGGGGAAAGGAATGTCACGTGCTTAGTGGAATTGCTTAAAGTAGTGGCTACCTGTCTTTAGTTGTTGAATACTTATAGAGTTCCATGTCTTTTAAACTTTAGTTGAGTAATTGTAGGAGTCTACTTAGTCACTCTCATAGTGGAGAGATGTCGTGAGAGAGTGTTTCCTATTTTTATGATTTCAGTTAGAGTCTGGTCTATGTATAAATTCCAATCGCTTTTCATTAATGGGACGACAGATAATATTCCTACTATTAGCTTATCTAACTTGGAGGTTTTGGGTTCCCTCGAAGCAACCCTTTTCATCTACTTCTTATCCCCACTGAGCTTCCTAGATATTGCTACAACCATAGGAGGCCGTAAGAAGAAGACTACATACCAACTCCCTGTATCTAACCGCCCAATCACACGAGCCATGTCCCAAGCACATAACACTCTTCATCTTTCATCACTCTCAAGGCCACCCACCTGAAAATTATTCTTTTATGGCAATGGATAAATGAGAACAAAAGGCCAGCAATCATAAAGAAAATCATACCTGAAAACTAAGGCCAAGAAACCTCAAGAATAAAAAAGAAAATGGATTACATGAGAAATATATCAATCCCTTTATTTTTTTATTTAGAGATTTCAATCCCAGTATGTTATTTATTCAGGCTATCTCCGGTTTTTATTTTATTTTATCGAAGGCTATCTCCGTTGGTCCTACAATAAATGTGCCGTAAACTGACTTTATTTTTTGGGGCAAAAAAGAACTGAGTTATTAAGTAAAATATTAATTTTTTTTTAAACTAAGATAGATATGTGTAGGTCACTTTAAAAATTTTGGGCCCTGGGCTTGTGCCCCGCTCGCCCTGGGCCAGGGCCGGCACACCGCCGCCTCGCCTCCCCTCTCTCAGCCTCGATTACCCTCTCGCCGTCGACCCTCTGAGACTCAACCCTACTCTCTGGTCTCAGTCTCTCTCTCTCTCTCTCTCTCTCTCTCTCTCTCTCTCTCTCTCTCTCATCTCATCATCTCAGCCTCACATCTCTCATCGATTTGAAGCTTATCAGTGGCCTCTGAATCGCCATCTCCTCCTCCTCATCAGGTAAATTTTTTTATCCAACCCTAATTTCTGAAATTGAGGGTTTCAATGAGGGCTTCGAATTGGGAATTCTAGGGTTTCGATTTAGGGTTAAATGATGCTTTTGAATTGGGAATACAATTATTATGCATATCAATTTTGGGGTTTAGTTTAGGGTTTTGACTTTAGGGTTTCGGTTAAAGGCTTTTGAATTAGGGATTCCAATTAGGTTTCGGTTCTGGGGTTTAATTAACCAATTCAGTTTTCAATTGGGGGTGTAATTAAGCTTTTCTAATGATGTTTAATTGATTTTTGGCAGGGATTGTTTGCTGAGCTTGGATTGGAGGCTTGGAGCTGTTGTTGCTGGCTGGCTTTATAGAGGTACACAGAAATTAATCTGCAATTTGGGTTTTATTGCGATTTCATTTGAATTAAAATAAATCTGGAATTTGGGGTTTATATAGGGTTTAATTTGAATTGAATTATTATGCAATTTGGGGTTTATTTAGGGTTTAATTAATATATTTGGTAGCTGAGAAAAGGTATGGAAAGAAAATATATAATTTTTGTCTAAATTTTTCTGTCTGGTTGTTGAGAATTGGGTGATGAAACAAAAATTGTAATTCTTCTTGTGTTTGGTCATTTTTGGACGTTTTCTTGGTTTGAGCTTTTGTTTGATGTTTTTATTGAAATATACTGCTGATCACAAAGCTAACATTTAGTTCATATATAAGCTGAGGTTGATCTCTATTCCAATGACTCCGAGTTTCGTATTTGAACCCCCAAGCGATGAAGAATATTCGGATGGAGAACAAGGTCTCGGTGATGGAAATTTTCAATCCTCATGGGACTTTGCATCTTACTTTGAAATTGTCTCCCAAGAACACGTCCGTGGAAGCACCACCTCCGTTGATTTCAAGATCACCAAAGCCCTGCAGCAACAACTAATCTTACACCATAGTGCTGCTGAAGAAGATGATGAGGGTATTAGCTCGGAATGCGAATTCGACAAACAAGTAACTACTTAGCCCTCACTATTCATTTCTGTTTATTTGGTTACTGAATATTATTTTATTTTCATTAATTCAATCAAACTAAAAATTCATAAAGAATAGTATATCATTGGTTGTTGTGGATTTGTTTAGGAAGATTATAAACAGCCAGAATCCGACAAGGAAGAATACCAGGAGGAAGGTGATAATGATTATAATTCTCCTTCTAATGTGGATTTGACCAGCTGGGTTCGACGTCCATGGGACCATACTAAGCCCGCTCCAATTCAGGTTTAGAATTTTATAACATGGACAAATTTTTTCTTCTTGTTTCCACTTATTTTTATTTCATTTACTGTATATCCATCTTGACAAAACATTAAAGAAAATGTTGACTAGCTGGGTTCGATGTCCATGGGGATAGCCAAGGTCAAGGGGGCGCCTGTGCAGGTCTTAGTGTCATGTGTGTAAGTCTAATAGTTATTGATGGAGTGCAATGCATGTTTTGTGACTTAGAATTGGTGAATGAGAAAGGAGACCAAAAAAAAATGGAAACTGAAAACTGAAATAAATTTTAGATAGATTTCAAAATATGGTTTGATTTTGAAACATTTTTAGATTTCAAAAAAAGTGAATGAAATCTGAAGATTGAATGAAATAATTATCAAATGCGCTCTAAGTAGCCCAAGTACAGGAGATCCCAGTTGCTCGATGCAACCCAAGACAGAGCCCAATGTATCTTTTAGCAGCCCAGTGTCCTAAGAGATTACTAAATAATATTGGTTGTTCATTACAATGAATATTGTTGGTCGTTGATTATTTTGGGAAATTCTAAGCAGCCTGAAGATGAAGAGGAAGTCGATGATGATTCTCCTCCTAATATTGCTGATGACAATAATCAGCCATTTTTTGCTCCGTCAGAGGGAATGTCGTTTCATGCAAATTCATTCATAGAGTTGAATTTGTCACGCCCTTTGCTTCGCGCTTGTGAGAAATTGGGCCATACCAAGCCCACTCCAATTCAGGTTTACAATCCTATACCGTTGACAGATAATTCATTTCTTGTAATATTTTCTTCTGTCATATGAGTTTTACTGAATTTATTGGGTTTTTTGTAGGCAGCGTGCATACCATTAGCCCTGGCCGGGCGTGACATATGTGGGAGTGCCATTACTGGTTCCGGGAAGGTAAATTAGTTTGTTAAGATCTTTTTGTACCATGGAACTAGGGATTGCGTTATTGGTTGTAGTTGGATCAAAATTGTCTTAGTTCACAGCATAGCTAATCTTTCTATTTTGTCTCAAATCAGCTAATGCGTTTGCTGTCATTTTTGCACAGACGGCTGCCTTTGCATTACCAACTTTGGAGAGACTATTGTTCCGCCCCAAGCGGGTGCCAGCTATAAGGGTCCTTGTTTTGACCCCAACCAGGGAACTCGGGCTTCAGTAAGTTTAAGATAGTTCCACCATTTCTTACTATTGACAACTACATTGTAAGAATGATTGATGATAAGGGATGGATGAAATTGGTTGACAGATTTGTAGATTCTTGAGTTTATAATAGTCCATCTAATTTTATTTTCATGGCCAATTTTATTTTTGTTGATGATTTTGATAGCCTATTTCATCAGATTATACGAGTTGATTGAACATAATTGTATTCTTATTGAGGAACAGTTCTTTTGATATCTTATTCCGATTATATTTTTGTGATTATTTTCTACTAATTAGTTTTGGATCTAAATTTTAACACTCTTTAATTTCAGGGTTCTAAGTATGATTGAGAAACTTGCCCAGTTTACGGATATAAGATGTTGCCAAGCTGTTGGAGGGCTTCCATTAAAGGTTTGATTTACTTTAGTTTCTTATCCCGTATTCTGATTTTCCTGTTTTGAGGCGATGTGGATTCTTACATCTTTTAATATGATGATAACCGTATTTTTTCACACAATGGAAAAGTTTGTTTCTAGGGAATAATAGGATACCTTAAACGTCCAACTCATATTGGTTTTGTCCCTACCTAGCACAATGAGTTAACATATTTCTACACATATGAGGACCTTGAGTAAACATTAAAATCATGTCACACCTCACAAGGGAAAAATAAACATATTAACTGAAAGGTTATGCATGTGGATGGAATGCATATGTCATGTGGCTTATTACATAATGCTATCTAGTCGACTTCTGTTTACTTTTTTGCTCATCTGTTTTCATAAAAAATGCGGTGCTGATGCCATTTTTTTATCAGGCGCAAGAGGCAGCCTTGAGGTCAAAGCCAGATATTGTTGTGGCTACTCCAGGACGCATTATAGATCATTTACATAATTCTATGTCTGTGGATTTGGAAGATCTCGCTGTTCTAATTCTTGACGAGGCAGATCGACTTTTGGAGATTGGATTTAGTGCTGAAATTCGCGAGCTGGTATGCTCTGCCCTCTGTTGGTGCATGCAGGATAACAATTGGGATATAGCTGATTTCCTGAAAAACCAAAATATATGCTTTTTAATCTGTCTTTTTGGAATTATTTCACACTTTTTAATCATTCATGGTTTGCATGCCAGATTCGTTTATGCCCCAAAAGGAGACAGACCATGCTATTTTCAGCTACTATGACTACTGAAGTTGATGAACTTGTTAAGCTTTCTCTTACCAAACCACTACGTCTCTCAGCCGACCCATCTGCTAAACGGCCAGTGGCACTAACTGAGGAGTAATTCCTTCAGACTCGTTTGTGCTTTGATAAACTTAGTTATAAATGTTGCAGAATTTGATTCTATAATTCAATCGTGAGCACGTATATGTTAAAACTTTCTGTATGATTGATCACCTCATTGTCTGTTGTCATTATGACTGACATGTAGGGTGGTTAGGATACGACGAATGCGTGAAGTAAATAAGGAAGCAGTTCTACTTGCATTGTGTTCAAAGACATTCACTTCTAGAGTGATAATATTCAGGTTTGTAGTCTTGCTGGTAGCTGTTATTGTCTTAATAAATTAATATTTGATTTTAGTTCCTTATTTTGGTTGATTGCTTGATATCTTTCATCAGTTTTGTATAATCATATGTCATCTACTGTCAGTGGCACAAAACTGGCTGCACATAGGTTGAAGATTTTATTTGGGTTAGCTGGCTTTAAAGCAGCTGAGCTTCATGGAAATCTTTCTCAAGACCAGCGCCTACATGTGAGTACTCAAGTGCCTTGATATACTGTTTGTTTGTCCGAGTTCTTTGTATAATCAGTTTGTTGCATTGTCCTATATATATATATGCTCACATATATAATCGAAACCTGTTGGATATATGTGATAGTCTGTTGCTTATATCTTACTACCTTCTTTAATTTTAATCTGTAAAAATCCTACTTTTTATTGTTTGTGTAGGCGTTGGAACTTTTCAGGAAGCAGAAAGTTGATTTTTTGATTGCAACTGAATTGGTTTCCCGGGTAAGAACTTGTTCACATTTCTTTTTTGGTATGCATTAGTGCTGCTAGATGTGTGTGAGCATCTTAGTCACTCATGCCTTTGTATTTTAATCTTACTCCCTCAGACTTTGGCCGATGTTTCTGCATTGTACCAATACTTAATGGTCATTATCATACTGCCTCTGTTACACGTAGGAAACTACACATTCATTTATTGAAAAGCTTCATATGGATTTCCAGCCAGAATTTCAAGAAAACTGGTGCCCGTAATAATCTATTATTATAATCCACCTCTGCTCTTTGAGTCCCCTTGTTAGCCTGCATATGTTATTTTATTTTTTTGCCTGTGTATTTGAAGGGCAAGGAGACAGGTGAGGTTGTTGGATTGTGGTCTCTTCCTCCTTCATCTGGACTGTGCATGAAATATAAAAAGTTTGCTGCTTTATAGAAACTAATAAATCACCAACTTCTGTAGGGCATTGACATTGCTGGTGTTCAGACAGTTATCAACTATGAATGTCCTACTCATCTTACAAGGTAATGACTGGATCTCTCATTGTTACAATAGGTTCATCATAGTCCTACCATTAGCATACTGTCATAAGCTACTGCTTGCTTGCATTTCACATTTTCTTTATGCACTTATGGTGTGTGTGTTATTCCTCTTTAATCTCATTTGTGCTTCCTTTTGACTTCAATTATGTTTATTTCTTGGTGCAGCTATGTTCATCGAGTGGGTCGTACAGCAAGGGCTGGTAGAGAAGGTTATGCTGTTACTTTTGTGACAGATAATGACCGGTCTCTTTTAAAAACCATCGTGAGCATCTTCTTCTTCCTTACATAGTTCTAAGGCCGTAAAAGAAAATGGGTTCATACTCAAAATTTTCTAATTAATGCTCTTGAGATCCAGCATTTACGTTTACATATCTATTGTAGAGTACAAAATTGATGTTGTGATTTTAGTAAAATTATGATTTTAACCTACCTGTTACATGGGGTATTCAATTTAATAGACAAAAAGAGCTGGTTCAAAACTGAAGAGTCGAATTGTTGCCGAAGAATCAATTATTAAGTGGTCCCGGATAATTGAGCAAATGGAAGATCAAGTGGCTGCAATTCTGCTAGAAGAAAGGTTTTAGTATTGTGCTTCACATAGGTTTACTTATTTAATTGTCTTTTGTGAAACTATTAAAGATTGTCAACATATGCAGGGAAGAACAAGCATTGAGAAAAGCTGAAATGGAAGCAACAAAGGTATTTCACACCTCTCTTCCCTTTCCTGCCTAATTCTTGTCATTTTGAGCGCACAATCTACAATCAGATGGTTTATCCTTCCTCTGAAATTGTTGCTAGGAAAGTTGATGTTATCTGTTATCATTTCTCTGATTTTATGTTTGGGGCCTTTATACAGGCAGAGAATATGATTGCACACAAAGATGAAATTTATTCACGCCGCAAGAAGACCTGGTTTCAGACAGAAAAGCAAAAGAAGATGGTAGTGAATGCAGCTAAGGTAATTTCTTGTTTCAATGATGTTTGTTTTGTCAACATGATTTCTTCATATACAAATTGTGTTTAGTTAACTGACTTCAAAATTGTCATAAGAAAAAAAAATGCAAACATATTGAAAATATCCTAGATATGGGCACTTAAAATACCGTTTATATTATTATATATCTGTTCGTGTTCCTGTGTTTTAGTTCTTTTTCCTGATAGGAGTAAGAATGCTATCAAGTGCAATCTTAGATCTTCAACATAGCCTTAATTTTCACTAAGATGACAATTTTTTTTTCTACTGCAAGTGTTTTTCTTAAATGGGAAGTAAGAAAGTACACCATGACATCAGAGTTTTTCATTGACAGGCATCCCTTGGAAGAGAAAAGCATTCTGGAAATGAGGTAATCAGTGCCCAACAAGCCGAAGACTTAAAAATGAAAGTAAAGAGGAAGCAGGAGCTTGAGGTGACTATAATCACGCATCAAAGTCTAGGATTTTTCATATCTATGTTTTATTGATAGTTTTTTATTTATTTCTTCTGCATGTAACTTGATATGTTTGGAACAGAAAAATTTGCCTCGCAAGATGCGCCGGAAATTGGAAGCAGCTAGAGAAATGTTAAGAGGATGAAAATCAAATGGAAAGTTAAACTTACCCATGCCACATCACCCAACTTAATGATTCTTTCCAAAAAATAGACAGCTCAGGAGGTATACGGGGTCATCTTAAAGTTCAGGGGGCAAACTGAGACAAAATAGAAAGCACATGGGGCATCCAAAAAAAAAAAGCATTTTTATTATTCTCAAATAGTTCTATCAGACATATTTTTATTGTTTTTGTTTTTGTTTTAAAAACTATTTTGCAATTAAGCTTCTAGATGCATTTTCGAATCTTGCAATTAAGTTTTGGAAATTCTACTATAGATTTTTTATTTTATTTATATTACAATATTTACATATATCATGATGTTATAATCGTTATAGAAACTAGTAAAATAACTTAACTACAATAATTTAATGTAAAATATCAATTTTTGGAAGATGTTTGAAACTACAATTGAATTTTATTTTAAAGGTTATATGAATAGCCAAAACTCAATATCTTTGTATTGCGGTCTATTAGTATAAATTAATACTAACCTGGGTTTTCAAGGGTTTTTATGTTTTCATCACTTAAAGTCTCGAGTCAATGACATTAGTTAAGTTTAGTTAAATCAATTAAACCAAAGATAATTAAGAAATTAAGTAATCAAACATATGATGTTAGGTTAGGCCATAAAATACAATTCGGGATTTTAGGTCCATTGAGCTTGTGACTTGAGTTGTATGACAACTTAATTTCAACAGGCCCAATAGGCCCATTGACTAGACATGGCCGGCCACGTACGAGACATATTGGATTTCACTTGTTTTAAGCACTATTTAAAGAACTTTGTGTTGTGTCTCTCTTCCTATTCAGCGTCTATGCATTTGAGATTTTTGAGGCTGAGAAGCAACACTCCTATTCTCTCCCAGGAAAAAAATGGCTCCCTCACAGAAGATTGCTAACACCATCATGTCTCTATGGTTTCATCTATTACATATGTGCCCAAAGGCAAATCATAGGAACATATGTGTTCCTAAATTTATTAGCAAGGGAGAAGTTATTCTTTTATGTATTTCAAGAATAAAAGAGTCCAAGAATAGAGACATCATGTCTCTATTTGTTGCCTTAAATTTCTGTAATCTATTGCTAGAAACTAGTCAAATGTATTCATTTCAATGGTTGCTCACCACTTTAACCTAAGGCGTACTATCACCACTCTTTTCAACACTTGACATGTGTCCATGGGCATAACCATAGTTAATTATTCGCTTTAGATTTATGTAACCATGGTTAGACTCATGAACACATGTCAAGTATTAAGAATGGTGGTGATGGTACACCTTGAGTTAAAATGGTAAGCAAAAATGCTCTCCATTTCAATACAGTACAATGATGTAATTTTTTTTCCTCCGGCTTTAAATTTACCTTTTTTGTGTGTGTAAGACTTCGAGATTTGATAGGAGCCACGCATTCAAAAACTTGTATTACAGAATCTTTAGAAAAAGAGATAAAGCCAGAACATAAAGAAAAAGAGATATTAGTCATATACCCATTGTTAGCACTAAAATTATAAATAAACCCTATACAATTTAATTTATATAAACAAACCCAAAAAAAACCCAAAAAATGACAGTTAGCCCTATTGAATTTAATTTTGATTATTAAATTACTTTGAAGCCCTATTGAGTGTTTTGGATTTTTTTATGAGGTTTTGGGGTTGGGTTTCTTTTAAGAAATCAATGACAGTTTTGTAATTTAAAAGAAGTTAAAAGCCATTTTGTTATGTTGTAAAGATTTTTTTATTTTATAATTTGGGCTCCTATATTGGGTATAATAGTGAATCTCCCAAAGAAAAATTATAAAGAGAAATATTATAGAACCTTTAAAAATTTGTATTTCACATTTTTTTAATTTTTCCTTGGTCCTATTTCCTACTGATCACAAAACGCACAATTGTCAAGCAGATACAGGAGCGAAGTCTTGAGTAGAGAAGAACTCCAAAAACCTAATTAACCTTTCACAATACAAAAATGGAACAGAAAAGACTTGGGCTGCCCATTGTTTTCTTCGACGGAATTGGTACTTGCATGGTAATTAGGATGAGTAGGGTAGCTTCAGAAACCCTAGGTGGTGAATATGAAGAGGAAACCGATCCTGATGACGAACCTGGCACAGTTTTCATAAATCGAATTTGTGATTTACCATAGTTAGGCAGACTTTTAGTGTTCCTACACTAAAAAGTTAAGGGACACACATAGCATGAGCTTATAAGGAGTTGGGCTACTCTCCTCATTTCCAATTAATTTTGGGGTGTAACCTCAACTTCTACATGGTATTACAGAGCATGATCGATAATCAATCCTTTTTCTTTCGTCAATAAACTCTTTTGAGTGGGCATTCGACATTATACTAATTTTCATATGTCAATCACATATTTGGATTAAAATCACTAAGTTGGCAGAAGACCAACACCTATTTATCTTCTTAAAGCATTTGCCCAATCTTAACAAATGATTGGTCTCACTCTCCCATAAGTTATACAACTTAAAGTGTGCACCTAAAATATTTTGGAATATACTTTTTCTTAAGTAATATATATACTCGGTCGACATCATATCTTTTGTGACCACATTGTATTCCAAATCTAAAGCAAAAGTTTGCATAATGCAGAATAGCTTTTTTTTTTTTTAACTTTACCTCCGTGTTAAAATTGGCCCACTGAAAACCTCTTTATCCAGAAATCCTAATATAGAGCACATTTTATGTGTGTATGATGTATGTGGGTGTTCTCGGGGTTCCATATATTTATATGTATGTTGATCCAATGTTAGCTGGTACAATGTGCATATATAATTCAGAAAACTATCATTTTGTATCATGTTTTAGTTTATAATTTCTGATAATATTTACTTCTCGGTTCCTTATTTTAATTTTCAAAAAATATTCATATAAAAGTGTGATTACAGAAATATCACGGATTAAGAATGCAATTGACGAATCCACTTTTTTACTATAAAATAATTTTAGGGTTAAATATTGGGGGTCCATTTCAAAGTACAAATTAAAAACAGCGTACAAGTTCAGGAGTAAATGAACAGTTAACTTAATAATTTTATATTTATTTCATTATAAATTTGGTTTGGTAGATCTTCTTTTCAGTCTGAATAATTTTGGCAGATCTTTATGAGTACTTTCTAAAAGTCTTTCTCTTTGTTTTTTTTTTTTTTTGGTCTACTCTTTTAAAAAAGTTCTGATATTATATTGGAAGATAAGAATGCGATCAATGTTGCCACCAGTGCTTTCTAAATTTATTCTCAAGCGTATGCTACACCTTCAAGCAGCGACATATATATCCATATGATCTAAGAATATTGAATCTGCATCTCTCTCTCTCTCTCAAATGAATGACAAAACATCCTTGACCTTGCCACTTGTTGAATATCTAAGCTTTGAATACAGTACCACTTGTGTTTGAGAAGAGGCAACATGAAAGGTGCAGGCCAGATGAAGTAGGGGCAACTGACAGTGATCATCAAACTACCAACACTACGTCTTTTTTGAAAACTTGTTTCAATGGACTTAATGCCCTGTTAGGTTCTACTTCTTAATTATATGACCAGTTTGGGTATTCTAGCATTTCTGTTCTTGAAGAAAAAACCCATAACATGTTCAGTGAAGAACTCAATATATTTACATATTTTGATTAAATTGATAGATTTTCATTTCAATTGTACTTTCCTCAGTGCAACCTTAGTCAATATTGTGTCGTTTACTCCTCTTAATTTGGTTTCAGGAGTTGGGATATTGTCAGTTCCTTATGCACTATCATCAGGAGGATGGCTAAGCTTGATACTTCTTTTTGTGATTGTTGCCGCTGCATTTTACTCAGGCTTGTTAATTCAAAGATGCATGGATGAGGATTCTACTATAAGAACTTATCCAGACATTGGTGAACATGCATTTGGGAATAAGGGAAGAATAGTTTTGTCAATTTTCATGAACTCAGAACTCTACTTAGTTTCAACAGCTTTCCTAATTCTAGAAGGAGATAACCTACACAACTTATTTCCAAACATTGAACTGCAAGTGTCTGGTTTCATAATTGGAGGAAAAGAATGTTTTATAATAATTGCTGCACCTATTGTGCTGCCAACTGTGTGGTTAGATAACTTGAGCCTTCTTTCTTATGTCTCTGCAAGTGGGGTTTTTGCCTCTGCTATCATCCTTGGGTCAATTTTGTGGACTGGTGCTTTTGATGGAATTGGATTTCACCAAGAGGGATCAGTTCCACTTAATTGGAATGGAATCTCTACTTCTGTTAGCTTGTATGCGCCTTCTGCTATTGTGCGCATCCGGTGTTCCCTACACTCTACACATCAATGAAAAACAAACGCCAGTTCTCGAATGTAAGTACAAATTAATTGTTTGCTTTCTAAAGGAGTATCAGACTTTTCTTTGCAAGGGTTCTAAGTTCGATTCTTGTTCCTTACTTTTTTGTTGGTCTATAGGGTGGAGGGTTGGCCTATTCCCTAAGAGTTCAAGCTTTTGAGACTAGTTTTTGTCTATCACATGTATGTGACATGTCATCCGACTTTCGTCAACAATTATGCTAGGGTTTCATCACCTAATCTTTTTTTCCACTAGGAGATTTCATTATGGATATCATGAGTATCAGAAAATTTGGTGGATGTAGCAATAGATATTTTATTATGATCATTCAGATACTCTATTTTTTTCAGCGGTCTTGAAATCTGTTTACCAACTTTCAATATGTTTGTTTTTTTTGTTGCAGGTCCTCCTCCTGTGCTTTATCTTATGCACCATTGGATATGCATCAATGGCAGTTTTAGGGTACTTAATGTTTGGTTCAACAGTTCAATCACAAATAACTTTAAACCTCCCAACCGAAAAACTTAGCTCAAAAATCGCAATATGTACCACCCTTATCAATCCACTATCCAAATATGCTTTAATGGTTACACCAATAATAAATTCAGCCAAAAATTGGTTTCCAAATCACTGCAATAAAAGACCCTTCGACCTTCTCCTCAGTACTGGCTTGGTAATCAGCAGTGTTGTAGTAGCTTTGGCGGTTCCCTTTTTCGCATATCTCATGTCACTGGTTGGAGCATTTTTGAGTGCATCAGCTTCACTTCTATTTCCATGCTTTTGCTACCTTCGAATTTCAGCTACGTACCGAAATCTCGGATGTGAGGTTGATTAATAGGGTTCATAATTTTAATGGGAGCTGCAGTTATGATTCTTGGTACCTGCAGTCACTGCTGTATCAGAAATAATAGAGCATTTGTAAATTGATGTAGCAGCTTCTCTTTTTCAACATTAAAATATATTGCTGCTGCTAGGGTTAAAGAGCTTTTATTGTACTGATGGCGATAGATTTGTGGCAAAAAAGTCAGCATAACAAAAGACTGGCATATAGATGTGGTGATGATGGCCAAGGAGTCTTCAATTTAGGTTCCAATATAACAATTATTTTGTGGAATGTTGTCACCATGGCGATTGCTTTCCAAACACAGTGACTGCTTTCCAAAAATATTCTTTGATCTCCCTAAGTTATACAATTTGTAAGATCTCAATATTCACTTGTAAGTTGACTCAAACTTACATCATATCCTAAACTTAAAACAGTTAATTTGCATTCTTAGGTCAAAACAACTCCAAGAATTTTACCTCAACCCTATAAATCCTTGATCCTCAATTGAGTTTCCGAATGGCCCAATCCACCCAATAAACACCTCAAATTTAAAAGTTTAAGCCCAATTTGTAATAATTCTTAGAAAACTCCAAACCCACCAAAATCTTCCCTCAACTTGTATTACTCTTCACAAGGTTCCCGTAAGTTAATCAAAAATCCGAATTGTAAATCCAAAGTTAGAGGAAGGCCAACAGGTTCTTTTACCCAAAACCCTTAACATTAGAGGTGAGTAAGGTCCGATTTTGTCTCATTTTTCATTAGAACTGGAATCGGAACTGGAAAAGAGCATCGGTCCGGTTAGGTTCAATTTCAGCCTTATCTCAAGCCCATTAAAATTAATTTGTCCTAACACAACTTTTCAGCATCATTCTCTAATATGCCCAAGCCCAAATTCATCCTCTAGCAAACTTTAACACAGCAAAAAGCTAAAAAAAGGCAACCAGATTACAATCCAACACAAAAAATTACAATCCATCTTCATAACATTTTACAACCTCCATCATAACAAATTACAATCCTCATGCATAACCAATTACAACCAAACTGAATTTCATTCCAAATTACAATCCTCCATCTTCATAATAAAGCTCACCACCTTCACACCATTCTTGGAAAAACATACAGCCCAATTGAATTTCATTCAAAGTGCCATTGGTCACAAAACACATAATTAATATTTGTCTCCTAAGCCATAAACTAAAAGAGGCAATACACAAACATACTATCACAAAGCAATCGGTTTTTGTCGCAGTTTTGACTTTTTTAGTCAACACGGTTTTTTTTTCCAGTTTGATTTGGTTTGGTTTTCTAATTTTTTTGGTTTCAATGCCCACACCTAATTAATATGCAACCAAATTGCACCATATGTATTCATTCTTCTCTTGTTTTTTTTGGCTCTCAAACTTGAAATATTCAACAGAAATACCTCCGAGCTCAAAAAAAGTTCTTGAAAAATTCTACGAGTTCCTAATCACCAACACTATGTTTCTATCACCTCTATTTTTACAAATAGCCTCAGAATGTTTCCAATTATTTTTCTAAACACTTCCAATAATTTAAAATAATTCCAAACTAATTCAATTTAATTTTCAAACTTTTCATTTATCACAAATTTAAGTTTACACCCTTGTGAAATCTTCTAATATTACAAAATTTTCCAGGAATTTGTAGCTTTATTAGTCACATTACCAACAAGAAGTCTGCAAAGTTCCTGAACCCGGTGCATGATTAAAAAGTAAATAAATAAATAAAAGACTAAACAGTCTCTCATAGAATATCAGATAATATCTACATAAACACAATCTGCTTCCTCTTAGGCTGTAAGTTAACTTCAGCTCACCTAACCTCTCAGTTCTCTAGGTCGCAAACCTGCAAAATATATGTTGAAGGGTGAGCATCAACAATTCCATAGGGACATAAAACCTCACCATAGTAGATTGATATAACTAAATTAAGTGACATGACATCATATAATCATGTAACAAATCAATAATACTAATGCATGATGGAAATGCAAACTCCTCATCTATTCCCTTTAATTCATATAATTGAACAAGCAGAATTTGCACGTCGCATACCATGCTTATACCACTTGGTCCTGAATGCCCATTTATATGAACTAACACTCATCTCAATCATCCCATAATTCCCCCTTTTTTAGTCATCTTACCTTACTATTTGTCGTCAGTCCTGAATCATCTAATAAAAATGGTGTGCACTGTGAGATTCCTGGAACCTACCAAGAGTTAGACTCAACTACAAAAAAGATCCTTTCTAATATCCTATTTTCCATAATTACTTTCTCAACCCAAGAGTTCCAATCATCACCACTAACATGAGTAATTTCTCAAATAATTCCCCATCTCACTTACCACCTTTCAAATGCATGTAAACCAAATTATAATCCAATCATCAATAAACATATTTCAAAAGTAATTCCACATCCAAACAATAAACTGCAAAAAAGAGGCCTAGTAATCTTCAATTCAAATCTTATTTGTGTACAGCAGCCAAAGAAAAATAAAGTTAAGAATAAATATCAAGTACATGGGCATGTTATTTGAGATAAAGGAAGGTTATTAATAGTCACTATATCATTCAATATGTACTCAAGATGTATTGGCACCAACTTACTCTTTCATTTGAGAACTAGAATATACTTCTACATCATTAAACAAATTATGAAGGTGAGAAAATAAACATATGTCATATGAATGCAATTGAAAACATAAGAAATATACAAAATTAAAATTACTGACCAATCTCAATTTTCTCCAAAGCATCATAGAACTCAAGTTCCTCCTTAGTGGGATCTTTGTAAAAGGAGAATTCCTAAACTTTTGTAGAGGCCCAAAAAATTAAGGGAAGCCCAATCTCATCTCAAGCCCAATGCTTTGACTTACTGTAGAGAAGTCTATCTAAAACAAACATGCCATACTGGAAGATATTACAATTTGGCACGTGAGAGGTCACAGTAGACATATGAAATTCACCATTTTACTCAAGCCCATTTAATTCATTAAGCATTTTAAACAGGCCGAAGCCACATTCGTGCACAAGCATACAACTGACACACAAAAGACAAGCAACTCTCTCTCACTGTCGAATTACCCGACAAACTTAAGTGGGCCCAAGCCACATTCGTGCCCAGGGGCTTGCTGAGCGGGTTGTGGTGTGGATGGTTACAAGGATCCATGAGGCCCATTAAAGGTTCAAAATTATGCAGATTTTGGGCTGCTTGGGAGCCCAAAATCCAGGCCCATTTTCTTGAACCCACTAATTGGGCAAGCAGAGAGATGAATCTGTCATTTCACCAGCACCCAACACCTACCCATATACACAGCACCTCTCCCATACGACATTAAACCAACACCTACCCATATACACAGCACCTCTCCCATACGACACTAAACCAACCGGCACCAAAACCTTATCTTTTCTCCCCAAAACCAACCACCCGGCATTGCATAGAAGAAAGGAGCCTCGTCATCTCAACTAGGAGACAAGAGTGCATAGCCGAGGAGCATGTGCGACCATCTTGGTACCGGAACAGCATGCGCGCATAGAGAGATGCATTCCAAGGTCTATAAAAGGGAGAACATACCAACCAGTCAGGGCAACAATCTCACTGCTGGAAAGAAGAAAAGTTACAAACAAGCCATAATCTGACTGCCGGAAACACTAGAGCTTATCCCAGAAGCCATCCCCCTCCCTTTTTCAGAAACTTCGTCCTTTTCCCCCCAAAAAGCCATTCTCTCATTTCTTCCAGAAACCATCACCTACCTTCTTTGTTTTCCATAAACCAAAAAGCCATTCCAAGCTGTAAGAGAGCCTTAAGCCAAAACCCCATTTCAACCCAGGCAGACTCTCTCGCTAAACTCATAGAGACTTAGCTCCCACGCCACAAGCCACTCAACCCAAGCCAAAATCTCAATTCACAACAATCATTATCAATTTGGTGAGAAGAAACCAGAGCATCCCTTAAGTACTTTCTTTCGGAGTGTTTTGGGGTCTGATTCTTGAACTCAGAAAGGGGGTACTTTCTCTCTGTAGCGGTCCAAGCCCACAAATAACCGCAAGAACAAAATAAGCCCCCACATAAATTGGCGACTCTG
>NW_018921624.1:614431-626904 GCF_002207925.1 Prunus avium | reverse complement strand
ACAACAAGACATAATAAAAACGCAGCTACAGAGAAGGAGGACAACTACAGAGACGTAGTCATAAGACAAACAAATACGTCGAGAAGCCCACACAGCCGCAACCATTAAGCACTCCTTGGGGGGCATGGTAAACCATCCTTGTTTAGGATATGCATAAGGGAGGATGGGGGTCGGTTGACCCATACTTCAGGGCTCATCCTCGAATTGGCAAGCATTGCCAAATGATCTGCCGCCTGGTTAGCGGTTCTAGGAATCCACGTCCAAACGTAGGTCTGGAAGCAGTTCAAAACATCCCGAACAATACTTAGGATAGGATAGATTTCCCACTTTCCTTTGGATAAGGAGCCCTTCAAAGGAGAGATGACTTCCTTGCAATCAGATTCAAAAGTGACATGACGATAACCCATCTCAGCAGCGAGTTTGCAACCTTCAAGACAAGCCAGTGCCTCAGCCTCTATAGCAGAGTTCGCCACTGATGGGATGGATGTACCTTTGATAAAATCTCCATGGGTGTTCCTAATCAGGATTCCAATGCCAACCCTCTTTGAGTTTGGATTCCAAGATGCATCCACATTAACCTTGACAAAAGGAGAGGCGGGGGGGTTCCACAAATGTTGCTGGTTGTCATTAGGGAGGGTGGGAGGCTCAGTTTGGTGTCTGCCATGATCAAGGGAGCCAAGGAATTCATTGATGGCGATAGAGGCAGCATGAATAGTTCTAGCTGGTGAAAGGGAGAAATGTTCCAGCACCGCTTTGCACCGATCCTTCCAAATCTGCCAGCAGAGGTATGCGATAACAGTTAGGCATCGTGATCGCTCCTGTAGGGTCTTCCCTTGCTGAATAACAGTCCATAACCACTGGCCAAAAGATGTCATAGTCTGACGATTTATACGCAGGTTGAGGGAGCATCCGAACCAGACAGGCTCCACCCAAGGGCAAAGGAGAAGGATATGTTCAGCCGTTTCCGGTTGATCATTACATAGAGGACACATAGGCAATCTAGCAATTTTATTTTTGTGCAAGTTTACCGATGTAGCAAGGCAGTTTCTGAGAGCACGCCACAGAAAGTTTCGAATTTTTGGTGGGACATCCGCTTTCCAAACCTGTTTCCAAAGCCTTGGATCAATCGCCATTGAAGAGGAAGGGCGCGGATTTGTTCGCCTCAAATTAGAATTGTGGAGCCAATGGTAACCGGAGCGCACGGAATAGGATCCATTCTTTTCCATTGGCCAAATCAGTCGATCTGGCAGTCTGCTGCTACCAAACTTGATCCTTGTAATTGCACAGGCATCATTAGCAGAAATGGCATGCCTAATTGGGTCCAGATTCCATTCATTGAGCTCCCTGTTAATAATAGCTTCAACTCGTAAGTTTCGATCAAGATTTTCAGTAGAAGGTAGGCGAGGACAAGCGTTTGGAGAAGTCGGCAGCCATCAATCAACCCACAGTCTAATATGAGCCCCGTTCATAACTTGCCAATGAGCACTACGAAGCAGGATGTCCCTGCCCTCGAGCAAGCTTGCCCATGCCCACGAAGCACGACCACTCTTCTTTGCTTCCAAGAAATTGACATTTGGGAAATATCTACCTTTTAGAACTTTAACCCACAGAGATTGAGGCTCCATCAAAATTCTCCAGCATTGCTTTGCTAGAAGAGCTAAGTTGAACTCGTGGAGGTTGCGAAAACCCATTCCCCCCTCTTGCTTTAGTTGCCCAAGGGTGTCCTAGTTAATCCAATGGAGTTTCTGATTGTCTCCATTTTTGCCCCACCAGAAGCCAGCCAAAATAGAATCAATTTCTTTACAGAGGGTGGTAGGGAATTTGAAGATATTCATGGGATAAGCTGGAACAGCAAGTGCCACTGATTTTATTAATATTTCACGGCCTGCTTGTGAAAGGCAATGTTGATTCCAGCCATGCACCTTCCGAAGAATCCGATCTTTCACATACACAAGCGCCTCTTTCTTTGCTCTGCCCCAGGAAGTGGGAAGGCCCAGGTATTTCCCTGCATCAGTAACATCAGGCATGCCTAGGATCTCACACATTGAAGCACGGACAGAGGAAGGGGTGTTGGAGCTGAAAACCACATTGGACTTGGTCAAGCTCACTTGTTGTCCAGACGTAGTGCAATATGCTTGAAGGAGTCGAGAGAGATTCTGACAATTTTGGGTGGTGGCCTTCAAGAATATGAGAGTATCATGTGCAAATAAGAGGTGGGATAGGGTAGGACCTCCAGAATTCAACTTAATACCTTGTAACAAATCTGTCTCACATGCATTTTTTATTAGCAATGACAAAACTTCACTAATAAAAAGAAACAAGTAAGGGGAGATTGGATCACCCTGTCGGATACCACGGGATGGGGAGAAGGCGCCACCCGATTGACCATTGATCACCACAGTGAAGTTAACTGTTGTAACACAACTCATGACTAATTGAATCCAACCTGCATTAAACCCCATTTTTTGCATAACCCTCTCAAGAAAATCCCATTCCACGCGGTCATAAGCCTTATTCATGTCAAGTTTCACTCCCATTTCAAAACTCTTCTTAGATTTCTTGAGTTTCAGAGCATGGAAAACTTCATGGGCTACCAGGATGTTATCCTGGATCTGTCGCTCAGGTACAAATGCATTTTGAGTTGGGGAGATAATGCTTGGTAGGTGAGGATTAAGACGGTTGGCCAAAATTTTGGAAAGGATCTTGTAGGAGAAGTTGCATAGGCTAATTGGCCTAAATTGGGAGACGGTTTCAGGATTGGGAACTTTTGGGATAAGGACTATTTGTGTGGAGTTCAAAGGCTTTGGGATGGCTTGGCCTGTGAAAAAATCAGCTGTGAAGCCCTGAATATCATTGTGAATAATTCCCCAGTATTTGTGATAGAAAGTCCCATGGAAGCCATCAGGACCCGGAGCCTTAGTGGCCCCCATCTGAAAAGCAACATCTTTAATCTCCTCGAGTGTAATTGGCTTGGTCAGGTCTCTGTTTGTTTCTTCAGTTACCACTGGTTGAACACAATTCAGGATGGAATTCCAGTCTCTGCTTCCACTTGAAGTAAACAGCTCTTTGAAGTATGCCTCAAAAGCCCTGCGAACCCCCTTCTGTGATTGCTCCCAATAGCCATTGTCCCCTTTTATCCTTGTGATCTTGTTTTGTCTCCTTCTTTGGATAGTCGCCTGGTGAAAGTAGGAGGTATTAGAGTCTCCATTATGTAACCATTTGATTCTGGAACGCTGCTGCCAGTAACACTCCTCTTTTCTCCACAGGTCAGCCAACTTGGTCTTTATACTAGAGATATTCTCACTATTCTCCTCCCAGCTGTGTTGCATGAAGTTTAGTTGGTCCATCAGACAGTCAATTTCGATCTTGTTATTCTTGAATTTCCTTTTACTCCATTCCGTAAGAAGGTTTCGACATGTATGCAAATTCTTCCGCCATTGCGACATCCATGGACCGTTGAGGCTACTGCTCCACGCCCTCTCAATGACCTCTCTACATTCTGGATCCTCCGCCCATGAGGGTTCGAGCTTAAATTGTCTTTTACCAAACTTTCCATTTTGGGTCGTTGAGATAAAAATAGGGCAATGATCTGAGCCAATTACTGGACAGTGTAAAACCGTGGTGTCTGGCCATCGAGTTTGCCAAGCTGCATTAACTAGTCCCCGGTCGATTCTTTCTTGCACAAAGTGTGTGTTCCTTGTGCCTCTCCAAGTGAAACTCGGACCACTAAACCCCAAGTCAACAAGCTCGGCCTTCGTAGCAAACTCAAGAAGATATCGGGGTCTTGAATGGGCAACAGCAGCCCCCCCAGCCTTTTCAAAATGCCATATGAACTCATTCATATCCCCCCCACAGAGCCAAGGATCACATGTTGCACGGAGCTGCGATCCCATCCACCCCCAAAAGGCTGGTTTTTGCTCTCTGTATGGCGTGCCATAAATCCAAGACACACGGAAGCAAGAGCCATCACTTAGAGCATGCATCTTCGTGTCAATCAGGTTTTCAGAACTAAACACAACATCCACATTTACAGACTCATCCCACCAAAGGCTAAGCCTACTAATTGCAAAGTGGTCCGCGGGACTTCATGGTGTGCAAAGCTTTTCATGAAAAGATGTAGCCTTTTGAACTTAGAGCTAACCGGACCCGCTTCCATTTCAAACATACCGAACCATGCTACTTCCTATGTTTCATTCAATTTTAAATTTCAAACTTAAATTCAAACATTAAATTTCTAACAACTTCTATCTGCATCATCACTCATGATTATAATACATAATATGTGTTTTTTTGGTATGTGACATGTACTGATCTTATTAGGTGTCCTTAAGGGAAATGTTTTCCTACTAAACTCCCATGCTTACCCACCACTAGAACTTTCAGGTGAAGAAAACAACAGACATTAATAATGAAGAACTTGGGGAGACATGAAGCAATAATTGGAATAACATAACTTACAGAGGATTTTTATTGAGTAAATGAGATATATATATATATATATATATATATATAACATTTATTCACTTATCTAGAAGATGATGTAGTTTTGCAATATAAGTTAGGTTTGTGACTTTAATTATACAATTGAATGACTTTTGAGAAATTTCATATGAGTTTAACTTTGTATCATTGTTTTCTACGCATGTGATATGACTTAGAATTTTAATTTGTGAGATTTGCATTATTTTTGCATTTGTATGATCTTTGGATATACATAGATTGTATGATAAATTATTTCATGATTTATGGAGTCAATGAAAAATACATTTTTTTTAGATTTATCAAGTCAAATATTTGTTCATAAAATGAGGTTGTTAAAACATCAATAACTATATGTCACTTTCAAATTGTTTTTAACACTTTTTCAACTTTTTCAAATGATGTTGGTTTTCATTTCACTCTTATGTATATAATTTAATATAAACTGATGAAATTTAGTGTTTATTGTGAAATCCTCAAGCACATGATACAAAATTGTTTTTGTAAAATGTGTTACACTTTAGGTTGGCTATTAGGGATGGGGATGGTTTGGTTGTCACCCCAAACCGGAATTGGTATTCATCTGGTCTGATTTGGTCCCATTTTGACGAAATAATTATCCAGTATGGTTTGCTCATAAGCCGGTTTGGTTTTAAGTTTTTTCGGTTTTAGACCGGAATCTTTTTATTTATTTATTTACAAAACCCAACTAAAATTTTGTTTTTTGAGCTTAAAAATTCACAAATAGCACAATTTCATGCAAATTGAGGCGATTGGGCCTAGAAAAGAGAGGTGATTGAGCCTAGAAAAGAGGTGATTTGGAGTAGGGCTTAGGGAAAGATTAGTTGTGGGTTTAAAAATTTAAAAATACATAGCCGGTCAAGTTTTTTCACTATAAGAACCAGAATTGGAACCGGACCAAACCGGTCTGATTCGACTTTTAGTCAACTCGGTCCAGTTTTTTTCTTCCCAATTCAGTTATGTTTTTCAGTTTGAATGCCCACCCCCATTGGCTATGATACCATTTGTTTCAAAATAAGGGTTTACCATCTTGATGCTATTCCACGAAAGGACTAGTGGTTTAAATATCCGAGATTGACCAAATAGTTTATCAATGTGGGACTCAACACACACCAACACAATACAGGATATCCCAGTAGCATTATATAAGGCATGGATACATTCACTTGTCAAAAACTGAAAAATGTAATCTCATGTGAATCAATTTATACACAACTACCATCAATTTATCATTACGTACTCTATAGTTAGATATATTTGATTCTCACAACAAACCTATTAACCCAAAAATAAATACAACATATTAGGCGATAGGCCATAAATCTAGGTAGTGTCCTTCGTTGAACAAAATGTGGGCGTGCTAGTACACAGTTCAAGGCCTACCGTATAACTTATGTTAGTGATATGCTCGATGTGAACTTCTTTAAGCGACCATGGCCGAGGAAGGAACACTTCTCAATTGTAGATTCTTTTACGTTGAAGACACGGGCCGACGTGCTAGTCAATTTACAAGATTGTCATACTAGTCAATGCACTAGGTTGTCATGCTCGGTGAAAGTGACTCAATATGTGAACTCAAACTCGAGTCCCAGTGAAGTTAGATTGATTCGATTGGATCAAGATAGTAATACTTAATGAGAATATGAAAGTGAAAATGCATTGCATCATCTCGGAAGTATGTGTATCCACGAACTATGTTGATGAATCACATGAAGATGGTGATTGTGATGGAATTGAGAACTTGGCAAGGAACAAAGCTCCCAATCTATGAATGGGGATGTTACCACAACTATATATATAGAATTGCAAAAAACTAAAATCTTGAGCATAAAAATAACATAAAGAATGCTAAGAAGCGTTGGTGTGTTTGATGATTTTCTTTATCCTTCATAGTGCAATAAGCACTTGTATTTATAGGAATGCTTGTCTCTCAAGACAAATTAAGCCGACAAATATGTTCCTTCTTGAAACTCAATCTCCTAATCCGATATCACATACCTTGAAATGCAAGTAATCCCATCCAATTCTAACTCATCCCATGATTCTATCTTATTTCTCTCTTAATTTCTTAAAAACTATGTTTGTCAAGGAAACATAGAAGCAGTGTTTGCCAAGTAAACAATTTCTTCAGTGAGTTGGGTCGCAATTATGGGTCATCGACGTCTCAGCCAAATGAGTCGTCCTTGACTTCTATGCTCACTAATAGTTCCAAATAACTCTTTACTATAATCTGAATTGGCCACCTAGCCCAAATAACTTATCAATAATATCGGGAAATATCGACGTCGATAATTTCTCACATGCTTCAAAAATATTTGGCCAAAATATCGCGATAATATCGATAATATCGAGATGATGAAGACAATGAAAAATTTGAACCTCATAGGAACTCTATGTGGTACTAAATCGCTCATGTATCTTACCATGCAATGTATAAAGTGCAAAATATTGTAGTAAATTATAATAATTAAATGATTATGGTGTGTTTAATCTTCTTTCATTAATTACTACGTATTTTCTACACTCGCAGTGTTTGTTAGCTCTCTATATAATTAACTTAAATAAGTTAAACCCATCATTCAATTGATTTCCTTTCAATTTTTTGTAATAAACTAATAGATAATTGACTAAATAAACATCCTCCAAAGTTTCAATAAAAATTTCTAAGTTTTTCTTACAATTTATGTGGGTTTTATTCAATTTTTACCAATATTGATAATTTCCCAATTTTTCCATCGAAATTTTCGTGTTTTTGGACCAGCGATATTTCTGAAACCATCGATATTTTAGTCCTTATTCATTATCAATGTTATAAAATTAAAAAGACAAACAAGATAGTCACAATGTCATCATGTCCAATGAACTATTTCCCTTAGAATAGTCACACACTTGCATCAGAGTCACTGCACTGATGAATAGAGAGTCATCATCCTCCTAATCGAGCAAGCACAAGAGTATGCTAGTGTTTATGTGGATTCTTAATTTCTAGTTGATTATCCTCTTGATTATGAGCAATTTAGAAATCAAGTTGTTGATATACAAAATATCTCAGGCCAATGGGGTCTAATCTAGTGGAAAAGGGCCTTAACTTGCATATTAGTGATCTCAGGCTCGAATTCCCATAGCACCTTAGTAGTGTGTGTGAGAAAACCCTCATCCCCTTCCTAACTTTAGCAACAAAAAAAAAAGGTTACAAAAGATCTCGGCTCTTTAAACTCCCCTTTAGTTCTTGCCAACTTAGATTGCCCTCCGTAAACTTTATTCATACAACCACGTATAGGGGCAACTCTCTCTCTCTATCGAAAGACCCAATCTTCCATGGGAATTTCAACATAACCTAAGCTTCCACAAAACTCACAATAGTAATAGTATATCTGTTAAATACCTATGCATATGATATGAGTGTACCTACATTAAGGACTAAAATCAATTACTTCAACTAGTTTTAATAAATAATATATATTCTTATTGAAGGATGAAAATCTAAATACCCATTAACATTATTTCTGATTTTTCCTCCAGTCCATACGAAAAAGAATGTTTTTTACATTATTTTATTATTATTATTTACAGCTGCTATTTACAGTTGATTACATATACACTTTGATAAATTATGCCTTAGATGTGCAAGATGATGATTAAACATATAATAAATAATCCCTGCAGGCGTGATCCCGTGATAGAATCACTTAGGTGCAAGACCATAATAATTAATTAGCTAATGCAAGAATATCACATAAATTGATGATGACTATTTTTTTTGATGATGACTATTTAGGATCATTATAACTAGCCCCAGCTTGTTTACAATATTTAATTCAAAGAGCATTAACTTTACTCTTTCTGCTTGACCCAAAAAAAAAACCTTTACTCCTTCTGGGCGGCACTTGAGAAAAGAGAAAGTTCCCTAGCCCTAGCTAGGTCTATGTTTACAATTTATTTTAAAGAGCATTAACTTTACTCTTTCTGCTTGACCCAAAAAAAAAAACACAAACTTGTCTCTTTCTGGCTGGCAACCACTTTCTCTTCACTCAGTTTGGTGAGGTCAGAAAAAACCACGCTACGTGTACTTAATTATTAGAAGAGATAAATAATTTTGAAATGGTGTAAAAAGAAAAGGGTTTTCTAACCCTCCGTTTAGAGAAGGAATTGAAACTTATATAGAATTCTAAAATGACGTAATTTAGACTTCCATCATTTCAATTTCTGGCAATTGAATATTTCAGTGTTTGGATTTATGTATGTCGAATTTTGTAAATAACAGAATTTTGTAAATAGCATTATGGAAATTATGAAATGACGCCTATTTTGTCAGAAATTAAACTTGGGAATTTGATGCCTTAATTTCCACGATTTTTTCCACGTGTCATTTATTAAATTTCGTGCTTAAGTTACCAAACAAGGGAACTGTCAATTTCTCCTTTTTAAGTTCTCGACTTTTATCTAAATTCGGAGTTATTTTTCCTCATCTAAACGGAGGTATTTCTTATAAACGCCAAATGTAAAGAATTTAATTATGAGGAATTTTCTTTGGCAAAAATTGTGAGTAGTTTTCACTAATAATTGTTTTGTTTGACATGTGTGCAGAAATTATTCTTTTTGTGTTTTCAATAAATTATTTTTACATATATGTGTCAAACAACATGAAGGAAGACTTCTCCGAGGGGATGAGGGTAAGGAGTGTTCATAACCAAACCGCTATTCAAAATGGTATTTAAGCAAAAGAAGAGCGCCAATTCTTCTTACTTAGAGTATTTGCAATCATGTTCTCTATTTTTTTTAGTTAAAATTTAGCTAAAAATACTAGAAAGCTATTTTAGGAGCTCTCTATAAAATTTCAACTCCAACCATACTCCTTAGTTTAAAGAGTCATAAATGTTTTTAATATTTTTTTAATTCAATTTTTGAATAAAGTGTAGATACAAAAGCAACAATAAAAAATACTTGGCATTAAATAAATGCATAAAATAATATTAAATATAGAAACATTTAATTATAGGTAGTCACTAGGAGTCCTTTCTCTCTCTTCAGATTTAGGAGAGCATCCACAATGGGCTCCCTAAACCACCTCCTTAGACAAATTTTAGAGAGGAATTATAAAAATGCAACTCCAACTATGCTCCCTATCCACCTCCTAAAATAGGGAGTCCTCTAGGAGCTCCTAAATTGGAGGAGAGAGAAAGGACTCCTAGTGGTTCTCTATAATTTAATGTTGCTTTATTTAATGAGTATTTCAAACCTTTATTTAATGTTAACTATTTTTTATTTTATTTTTTTAATAGAGATGGACCAATCAAAGAAGAGTTATAGCATTTATGACTCTCCAAATTAGGGAGTATGGTTGGAGTTGAAATTTTTTAGAGAGCTCCTAAAATAGCTTTATTATATTTTTAGCTAAATTTTAGCTAAGAAATAGAGAGCATCATTATGGATGCTCTTAAAGATCTCCCTATTTTAGGAGCTCATAGAGATCTCTCTATTTTAGGAGCTGGATAGCATGCTTGGTGGTGGGTTTTTTCAATTCCTCCCTAAATTTTAGCTAAGGGGGTGATTTAAGGAGCCTATTGTGGATGCTCTGATAGGCGTGTGGTGGCTGGCCAACTCCTTAATTATGGGAAAGGGAATTAGATTAACTTCAAGAGCAAGGAAGTAATTATCTTTTCTTTTTGTCTTTTCTGTTTTGTTTTTGTTTTTTAGTTTTTGGTCAAGAAATTATAATGACTGACTTAATATTTAAGCTACGTAATAACCGTTAGTACTATTAGCTAGGTCTATAAATAGGTCTTTATACTTAAGCACTGTGGTAGATAGACACACAAACACACACTCTAGGTCTTTATCAAGTTGTCAATGGCAACCTCCAACTGTGCTGTTAGTTTGAAGCTCCTAATTGATACAAAACAACAAAAGGTTTTGTTTGCTGAAGCAGGCAAAGACTTTGTGGACTTTCTTTTCACTCTTCTATCTTTGCCTCTTGGCACTATCATTAGGCTTCTCTCCCAGGATGAAATGGTTGGCAGCTTGGGAAGGCTTTATGGGAGCCTTGAAACCCTAAGTGACATATACATGCAGCCTAACCTTAAGAAGGACACTCTACTCAAACCAAAGGCTCAAGTTGCTGGACAACAACCTAGTACTTTCCTTATTAATATGCTCATCACCAACGATGGATATTCGACTAGTACTAAAAAGTTGTACGTGTGTCGTTCATGTCGAAACTACAGCGGCCGGCCCTACTATGTCTCCGACGACCCTAAGGCCCTCTGTCCACAGTGCATCAATACCACTATTTCCACCCAGGCAATTTACGTTGCTCCGCCAAATTCTACTACGGGAGGAGAAACTTCGTCGGGCAAGGGAGGCTACGTGAAAGGTGTTGTTACGTACATGATAACGGATGATTTGGAAGTGAAGCCTGTGTCTACCATTTCATGTATTGCTGTGCTTAACAAGTTCAATGTTAAGGATGTTAGTGCCCTTGAAGAAAAGGTGGTTCATCTTGGCATGCAAGAGGTCCCAATATTTTAATTATTTCTTACTATATTCTAAATATATTCCACTTTGCGATAATTAATTAAATGCTACTAATTTTACGATGCTCAGTTCATGCTCACTAATGTTTTTCAGCCTCTATTTTCTCATATATTAATTTTGTTTTGATTTAATCTAATTTTACACAAATTAATATGCTGCTACTATGCTATATATAATATTTACTCAGAACTAGATAATTAAGTGTTTTGCTCTTTTAGGGTGTGCTATTGCTAAAGGCATCGTTGCAGTCAAAGTCAGTTCTCACCAATGTGTTCCTTGGGAAAAAATAAGCAGTCTGAACCAATGGCGGAGCTAGAAGCAGATGATGCTTAAGAAATAATGAGTTTTTCATGGAGTTTAGGGGACCACGGCCATGGCAGGTGATCGGTTCATAATTGTATATCATTTTGTACCCTTCTAGCTTATGATTTGGTTATGTTTTTGAGTTAAACTTGTGCTTTTAATCCTTTTTGTGTTTATCTTTCAGTTAATTGACATTTAGGTAACAATGATGACTTTGGATAGGAAATGATGCAATCCATGCATGTTATGGGCTGATTGGCATATGAGGAATATGAGCTTAAAGACAAACTAATTTTGGCTACAGCCCATTTCCAGCCCAGTTTCGTAGGTCAACTTCTTGGCCTTGGATCAGAATGCTATGGGGCTCGAATGAGGTGAAGATCTTCATGAAACTTGTTTCAATGGGTGTCTACTACAACATATCCAAATTTCAGCTCAATTGGACATTTGTGGAGTGCTCAGCCCGTCCAACACCCAACCTTGCTCAGCAAGATTTGCAGCTGCCAGCATTTAGTCATGTGCCTCCTTTTAGCCATGTGCCTCACCCCAGCTATAACTGACTTTGCACCCAGCATAATGAGTGAAGTGGGGAGGCATTCCAGCAATGAAATTCTAAAGGAGCAAGTTGGTACATAATGGAGCTATTAAAGAGAAAGCATGTGCATGCATGTAAAGCATAAATGAAATGAAGTCAATTCCAGTCTCTGTTCGGCAGCCAACTTGCAAGGCCCAAAACGCACACTTCTACTGCTCAGATGGGAATACTTTCTTCATAGAAGTTGTTCCAATGGGTGTCTAGTATAACATATCCAAATTTCAACCCCATTGGATACGTTTTGAAACCTGTGGCCTTCCTACACCAAGTCTGGTTCAGAAAACTCGTTTTTCAGCAACCAAAAGGCAACCACATGGGTTGGCAGCAAAGGCAGCCACAACTGATCACCTTTGAACCCATGTGAAGAAAGCTTGAGGTGCAGCAAAAGAAGTATGGGATGAGATTGATTCCAACCACACTAACATAGACAAGATGAAGTGTGAGTTATGGGTTGTATTAAAAGAGGAATGGTAGTGTTGGATTTCATTATGTTGTTCCTCCCTCTTAGCCCTATAAATAGAGAAGCCTTCAAGCTTCAAAA
>NW_018921624.1:563962-609904 GCF_002207925.1 Prunus avium | reverse complement strand
GGGGTTTTAGGTCTACGTGCGCTAGTAGGACACTCAACTTTGTTTCCTTATTTCCAATGAATTTTAATCAGTAAATTATCTTAACAAGGTGTTCTACTCTGCGTACTTTTGAGGACGAAACCGCACAAGGTTAAGCTAGCTGGACTTGAGGTAGGGTTTCCTGATTTCCCAATGCTTGGGCTATATCACTTTTAATCTTGGTGCTTATATATAGTATTTTAAATATGAATATTATTTGATGTTATGTGAATGTTATTATTGATGTTTTTCCGTGAATATTATGGTTGCTTTGCTCGATGAATATTAATTGATGTTATGTGAACATTATTATTGATGTTTTTCCATGGATATTATTTGATGTTTTGTGAATATTATTATTCATGTGATTAAGCCTGATATATTATTGTTAGTATCTGTGGCATTATTCAGCAGAAATAAATGATGTTTGTGCTGCACTACATATGCATCAGAAATATAGTGGTGTTGGGAGTGTGTGTGTGTGTCGTTTGAGATATATCTAAGGGGTGGGAGAAGGCTTTAGATATATCTGAATAAAATGTGGAATATATTCAGATGATGGGAGCAGAGCTTGAATATATTAAGGTGATGGGAGCATGGCCTCTAAATGATAAGTGAAAGTTGAGAAATTCGTAAACAAAAGAAAAATGGGTTAAGGGACGGATGGGCGCTAGTTCATATTTTAGGGTATGCGGAGCCACAGTGGTAAAATGCATGGTATTGGACATGCAGGCTTGTTGCCCTAGGATATGAATTAGTGGGATTAGAATGGAGTGAGTTCATGACATCATCGCATATGCAAATTTATTTATCTAGTATGATTACATAATTATCATATACTAGGCCTTATCATTTGGCCCGCGGGCTCATGGGCTTACGGGGGCCCGCCCGGCCCATTGAAAAAAAATCCGGCCCGGCCCATTATGGGCTTTGAGAGGGCCTGGCCCGCTCGGGCTTGGGCCGGGCTTCAAACACCCAAGCCCAAGCCCGGCCCGGCCCGGCCCAATTAAGCCCATGAAAGCCCGGCCCGACCCGCCCACAAAAGCCTGGGCCGTTAGGCCCGCATACATATATAATTATGTATATAAGGATTTAGGATTAGGATTACATCACTTGAATGACAAATCCCCCTCTTTAATTTTTTTGTATGTGTTACTTGTTATAAAAATTGTGTTTGTTTCCATTGAATTCTACTCATTCCTAGTTTATAATTGGATGATTAGCACATTAATTTGTGTCATTTATTAATACAACAATTATATATATATATATATATAATAAGACAAACAACATATCATATCACCAAACATAATCATACCACCAAATATAATCATACTTTTCTTTAACACATCACCAAACATTTGCATATTTATTCATACCATCCTTATATATATATATATATATATAATTTTATTTTACACTTTTTATTTTTTAGGCCCACTTCGGCCCGGCCCAGCCCGATGGGCTTTTTCAAGCCCGGCTCATGAGATGGGCTTGGGCTTTGAATTTTCTAAAGAAACCCGGCCCGGCCCGGCCCATATATTTTCTCTCTCCTCTTTAAAGCTCGGCCCGACCCGACCTGAGCTCATTAAATTTGGGCCGGGCTAGCCCGACCCGGCCCATTGACGAGCCCTATCATATACCTTGTGTTGCTTGATGCATGACACTTTGATTAACTGTGATAGCTGACTTTGAGGGGTTTGACGGTACTCTACTTGGCATTAGAATGCTCATACCCTAATAAATTGTGCAGGATTAAAGAAGAAGTTTGAGGAAGCGGGTTCAACTAAGCTGCTGGGCTTTTATTGTTGATTTGTGTAATTAATATTTGTAAGTAATCAACCGTTTATTAAAGATCCTAGTGTTTAGTTAATTACAAGTTATTGCTACTCTGATTTTGTAATGTTAAGTAAATTTGTAATTTTTTGTGGCTCTATTTCTCATCATATCATGGTTGTAGGATTTTATTCTTATGACTATAATATGACTCACGCCATAATTTAGGAATATTCTTTATTTTCGAATCGGGTCGTGACAAAGAAATTAATAGAGATTCTAAAGGAAAAATATGATTATGTAGATGATATGCAATTGAGACAAAACCATATTAAAACTGAATCTTTAGATTTGAAAACAATGAAAACTCATTTTCTAAGTGTTAGGTGAAGACCCAAAGTTGAAAAGAAGACCAAAACAGGTGAAAATTAAAATTAACCAGACAGTGTTACATGATCACTTAAACTGAATCGTCAAAATACGTGCACAGAAAATTAGTGCAGATGACTAGTGAGACTGCACTAGGCATGCATCTGAGTATAAAAACTACACGTTTTATATGGAATCTAGTGCAATGCATGAATTATAGTTATCTAGGAATAAAAACTGCCAGAATTAAACAAGAATGTCATGCCAATGCATGCTTTACCTTTGGAGATCATGAGTTTTAGCTTGTATCAACTTTGAGATGACTATATGTCTTGTTTACACCATAATCAACTGAGCATATCTAGCACCAAAATGACTAGCACCAAGGCAGACACGCCTTCTTCCCTGCCGAAGGAAGACACTCTTCCAAAGTGGCAGACACCTGCTGAAGCTCCCGACTGCCAAAGCTCCTAACTGCTAAACCTAATCTCTGAGACACGTGTCGACACCACAACAGCTTGCACAAAGTCCCACATCGAAACTTTGTGCAAGCCTTCCATTTTCACCTCTCTATAAATAGGGAACAGTACCTAAGACGAAGGGGGTAACTAATTTCTCACCTTTACAGTTACTCTACCAACATTACCACTCTTAGCTAACTTAAGCATCGGAGAGCCTTCAGCCGGCACCATACCGGTGTCTGAAGCTTAACGACTGCTTCTCCTACTTTGTCTTCTACAGGTCACTCAATTGCCGAAGGACCTAACCTTCTTCCCTGCTGAAGACGATCCCCTTCTCCCTAAGTTGACCTCCCAAAAGGAGCATCAACAATTTGGCGCTGTCTGTGGGAAATCGACTCTTGAATCCCAACTTCCTCTACCAGCTCCGCTGGCTCCTTCTCCTATCAAGCCTCGTCGCCTCTTCTTCATCTTGCATTCTGGTATGCTGAGCGAGGCAAGTATCGATACTCAACGCCACACCCCCCGTGGGGAGTCCTCCCGAAGGAAACCTTCGGCAGAAGGAGATCTCCAGGCGGAGGTGGAGCGTCTCCGTGCCAGCGTCGCGAAGATGTCTGAGAACTACGAACAAATCCGCACCAAAAATGTGGAACTGGAGCACGACTGCCGAGCCCTGAAACACAGTCTGGAAGGCAAAGGCCACCAATTCGCCCAGCAGCACCACACCCAGAACATTAGGCACACCCAACTGAACCATCCACTTACCTCTCGTCATAGCGCTCCCATACAAAATAGGCATGACAAAGGCAAGGGTCACCTCCACCCAGAGATAACCAAGTCGAAATTTCTCCATGTTCCCCCGCCAAAAGGCGAACCCGACGCCCTAGCTAAAGTCTATAGGGACTGTAGGCACCGTATCTCTGAGCGTCGACCAGACCCAATCCAAATTAATGTAGACCTCCACAACCCAAAGGTAACTCAACTTGGGCCCCTGTCGAAGCCCACCCATGCAGCCATGACGGAAGAGGTTGGAGACTCAGACAATTGGGAACCTTATAACCCTGAGGACTGGGAAACCCACTGTTCCAAAGACTTCGAGGGATGGGAAGATTATCCAACCCCACCTACCCAACCCCACAGGTCTTCGGCACCCAACGCTCTTCCACATGCTGACCCAGCCATGCGCCTCCTCTTTGAGAAGGTCTGACGCCTGGAAAGCAAGCAGGATCGCAGCCACCAGCCCCTCTGGGCGAAACCACGCCCTGGCCCTTTACCGAACGTATCCTAAATTACTATCAGGAGAAGCACATTCAACCGTTCTGCATCACCTTCTACACTGGCACGGAGGATCCTCTCACCCATATCCACTCCTTCCAGTCCGCCCTTGATGCAAGGGCCTCAATGATGAAGGAATGTGTCTTCTCCTCCCTTCTACCCTCAGTGGCGTTGCTCTAAATTGGTTCCACCGGTTAAACCATAGGACTATCAACTCCTTTGATAGCTTGAAACAAACCTCTAACAAACCCATCAAAATTCAGCTTGACATACGAAGGCTTAGGAGGCAGACACTTATTGATATCAGTACCTTGTATTCATTGAATGATTAGCAGTACATAGATGATCATAAGTACCGGAAGCAACTGAAAGAAAGTTTTGCAGAATGAAGATGTAATTAGCAAAATATGAAGTCGCTACAAGCCTTCCAAATTTGCCAACAAAGGACTAAAACTTTGGTCAAAACATCAACATTTGAAATTCCCAAAGTGGAGGAAGAGCAAGTTGCAAGCCAATAAAAAAAAAATCATTAAATCCCACCGAAGAAGGACAATGGTTAACAGCACAATTCCATATAGAAATAGCAAAAGGGCAATTCGTAAATAGAAACTTTATGATTCGGCGTCATATTGATAAATATTACAAATATGAATTATTCGGGATTTTAAAATAGGATGGGCTAAATTTACCTAATGTAACAAACCTACTAAAAAGATAAAAAACTCACTAAGTGAATCATTTATAACCAAAAAATACACCTAAATATGAGTGAAACATTCACTTCAATTGAACAAAAAACTTCATTACTTATGAGTGTTAAGAAGGTTTTTTATTTTTATTTTTAGATAAGCCCAATGCATGTTCAATTTTCAATTGAACAAAAAACTTCATTACTTATGAGTGTTAAGAAGGTTTTTTATTTTTATTTTTAGATAAGCCCAATGCATGTTCAACCTAGGAATTGAATTGGGGTTTGAGCTTTGGCATCCATAATGCCAAAAGGAGAAAGAAAAAAAAAAATATTTTGACTTGAGTGGGTTGTTCGGTAGAAGAGAGAGAATATGTTAGAAAAGGGTATAATTGAGTTTTGCTTTAAAAAAAATATTTTGACTTGGTGATGTGGTGTGCTAGATGTATTTTGGGCTGAAAAAAATTAAAAATCGCATGGACTATAGCCCAAGTTAGTACATTCTATGGTCCGTCCCTGATTACGAATAAATTGGGTTTATCGATCACTTATATTTTTTAATCTCAATGATTAGACCTCAAGAGTATATGAACAATCTAATCTTCGAAGTTAAATTGTTATTTGAAGAAATTTTTTTGATGACATTAGCAATTTAAACAGGAAATAAACGAGATATATAAGTTTTATAAAAATAATTTAAAGCTTCAAAAAGACTTAGTATAGTTTTCGAAACGTTAATAAATTTTAACGAAAATACCAAAAATCTCACGAGATGTTAATGGCAATGCATCTTTCAGAAATCCCTTCTTTTCTTCTTGCTAGCATTCCCTCTGTATTTTAAAACTCTTTCCCACTGACCACACTGAAACGTATCCCGAAATTCTCTCCTATCTTGTCCGCGTTCTCAATAAACATTTTTTGACCTGTCAACGCATCGCTGCTTGCTCCTCAGATTCGTCTTCCACATGCATCGAATTTACCAAATTAGACTCTGCAACTCCACCCACAAAACATGCACCTTATATCCCACAAAACCCAAATCTGACCAGTGGCAGTTCCGTACTTTCAACAAAAGTCCACGTCACTCTGCCCGCCTGATAAATACCGTCACTAAATTTCACAATTTTCTTCGCTGCTCTTTATGTTGTTTCAGTCTGAGCTCGCAAGCCATTTCCGATTGACAATTTCCAGAGAAAATCGCATTTTCCGGTAAAGTATTATCTCGGAAAATCTTCAATTTTCTGAGAATTCGCATTCTAATTTCTGTTTGGCTTTGATTTTGACCTTTTTTCTTTTTTTCTTTTTTCTTTTTTTGTGTTTTCTTTTGTTGGATGGCAAGGAAGAAGGTCGGGAAGTTCGCGAAGCTTGAGAAATTCGGAAATGGTTCCTCCGATACTTTCCTTGGTTCTGCCCTCCGAGACTGGTCGAGTTCTGAGTATTCAATCTCATACAGTCCAGGTATTGGCGGTTTTGTTTGTGTTTGGTCACTGAGAAAACTGAAGGAAAAAAAAATGCCAAACTTGAATCTTAAATTTCCTCTAAAAGTTAAAATATTGAATGTATCCTTTCTGTATGAATGAATTCCAGTATTGAATTTGATATGTCTCACATTCGATTTTCTATGGCATTAATCGTATTTGTGTGATAATGGAATGATAAATTGTTTGCTTATTTGACTGGCACTTCAAGGTGAAGTTAGTGAAAACAAATACACATTTTCTGTGTGTGCGAAACTTATTTAAGATTTGTATAGCATATTAGATTGTGATGAAGTATGGATAATATGTCTACCCCAAATTGGAGTTGTTGGATTTCTCATAAGTAAGCGTAAATACATTATACGGTCTGTCCTGTGTTCTAAATAGCTTACTAGATTTTGAGGCAGGTAAAAGCCCAACAACAACGTTTCAAGAGAAGAACCAAAACTGCCAGAAACTCTTATTCTCATATCAAACTTTCATACTACTTGATACGACTGGAGAAAAACGGGTCCTCCTAATTTTCATCCCCCAAATTTAATGCTAATACATGAACCTAAATTACAATTAATCCATCTTTATCTCTTTGACTCTCAAATTCTCAATTCATTTAACCACATGCTAAATGCATTTACTTATCTACTCAATTAAGGAAACGTCTATATTACTCTCAACAGATTTGCTGTGTTTTTTGAATTGGCCTTAGTCCATATGAAAGCTATATGTAAGTGACGTATAAATTATAGCGCTAGTACCTATATTTTTGAACGGATATGCTCCATTATTAGATCTAACATCCATATATTTTCTCTTTGTTGTGATTTTCTTGGAAGGGACATGACATCACCCCATTTCCCTTCTTTTGCTAATGATACAGGCAATTTGTCTCTTTCGTGCCACCAAGTTCTGCCCTTGACATGTCCTGAAATATAATGATTACTTGATTCCAAATTCCAAATTTGTCTGTATCGTGTCCCTTCCCTTATTTTCTCACCTTCCATGAAGTGTATGAGCCATAATTGCCTGCCCTGTGCGTCTTTCCTGATCCTGATTTAAGTTGGGCCTACTTTTTCATAAGTAAATATGAGTATGATTTGAGAGTGGGTCAGGGATATCTACCTGTACTTTGTAGATTATGTTTTAACCTTACATCATTCCTGGTCTTTTACTTATGGTTAGGGATATGTGGGGAATAAGTCTGCTGTATTTCCCTTGCAACTATTAGGCTATGATGTGGATCCAATTAATTCAGTCCAGTTCTCAAACCACACAGGCAAGCTGCTTCTACTTCATTCAAACAGTCTCAGAATTCTGAGGCGTGATATGTGGTGTGATGCCATCTGTGAAGCTTTATAAAGTCAAGCATGATGTCTTAGTTTTAATGGAGGTAACATTCTGATTCAATATACCTGAAAACATTGCAGGATACCCAACTTTTAAGGGTCAAGTTTTGAATGGACAACAGCTATGGGAATTGATAGAAGGCCTTGAAGAAAATGATTTATTATACTACACTCATTTATTAACAGGTATATTAAATTATTCATGGATTGGTTTTGAAGATCTGGTCCTGTATAAAATGGTAACTATTAAGTGAATGTGTTATTCTGACTTTTTGCCATTGGAAGTAACAAAGAAGAGAGAAAAAAGAAGAAGAAGGGTAAAGCCGAATGCTTAGGAATAGGACTGGTGGTTGCAACGTTGGTGTTAAGCAAATCAATAGATCTATGCATGAATATAGCACCTTCTGGACCTATATCACACAGATTAAAATTACATAAAACACGCTTCCAAAAGTCTGAAAGAAATCGTTCTTATAGATATTAATGAAATAAAGCAGCCAATAATTCCTTTTATACCTTTCTACTGTCACCAGTTCACTTTGCCTCATTCTTTCTTTGGTTCTTTGATTTTTCTGGTTGTAATTTTAGAAAAAAAATTGACGCCATTGTCATGAAGTTAATCAGATTCAACTTCTCTGTCCCGTCTTTTCTTTTCCCCCGCTTTTGCGTTATAATATGCTTTGGAGACTTCAAAACAGTTATTGGTGTGATTTCCTTGTTTGGGAGGGTTTATGCAATTGTTCTGACCTCTGAGTTGATGATGGAAAGATGTTACATTTTATTTAAAACACTTCTATAAAATAAAATAAAAACTTTAAATTGGGGAAAGCATCATAAAATCTTTTATATCTTCTTATAATACTACTTTTACTTTCCTTTGAAGTTTATGTGGCTTTGATCTAGTTGATTTTTGTGCAGGTTATATTGGTTCAGTTTCGTTTTTGAGCACTGTATTGGAGGTTGTCAATAAACTTCGTTCTGTAAACCCAAAACTTAAATATGGTGAGTGGATCATGTGCCTTCATCAAATATGTAAACTAACCCTTTGTATAGCTGTGGTATTTTTATTGTGTTGGGGCATCTGAAAACATTAGTCTAACTTACTAGCCCTTCTCCTTCACACTCTCGTTGTTGAATCTGTTTGGTTAACTTTATACATATGGATTATTATTTGCTTTGCTTGGTTGTACGTATTTTAAGATGCAAGAACGCAAATTAACTGGTGCATGGCCATATGTTTTAATTAGAACATTGCTAAAATTGTAAAAATTCAAGATTTTGTTGTAACTGGTATATGTTGCTAGAATGAAAAGCTAATTTTTTTTTATGGGGCCATAAAGATAAATTCTTCTTGCTGACGGTGATAAGATTATTTAAGTCAATTTACTAGTGAATTTTGAGATCTTACAAACTTATCTTGTATATTAAAGTTATTGGCTTAAAAATTGTAGTAACTATCATGTCAAGAGGTTAGGGACATAATAGGAATATATTTGCACAGCAGAGTTGTGGAACATATGGAGTAGAGTAAGCCCTTTTTGTTCTTTCACTCATGAGTGGATGCCTTGCAATCTGTCATGATCATTTTGAGTATGAGGGCAATTCTGCAGATTTGTGGCTCCATGGAATGTGATTGTTCATCTTCTTCTCTATTGAAAAGAATAAACTAATGTATTTTTGGGTCTTATGCATTTTCCATCTTTGTTGTGATATAATTCTTGCTATCCTTTCCTTGCCCAGTCTGTGATCCAGTGATGGGTGATGAAGGAAAGCTCTATGTCCCTTCAGAATTGGTATCAGTATATCGAGAGAAGGTAAGCAATATGACTTGTCTATGGGCGCATCATAGAAGCATATCTATCATATTCTTTGCATGTACAATGGTAGAGAAGATTTTAAATTATTAGCATGTTAGTAGTTTGGCAACTGCTCAAACTTGAATTTATGTCAAACCAACATCTGTCAGATGCAAAACGACTTTCCTAAGAATTTAATCTTGACTTTTTCCTTTCCTGTAATTGTCTTGATACAAAAAGTAAGGTTGATTTAATAGCTATTTTCTGGTAATGCATTTTATATAAGGTTGTCCCAGTGGCTTCAATGTTGACTCCCAACCAGTTTGAAGCAGAACTCTTGACTAACTTGAGGTAATTTCTTATACCACAGTATAATGATAATCAACATTGCTCCTTGTAGTTAACAGCATCTGGTTTTTCTTGTGGTGCATTTGCTTTTTTCCCATTTAGAGCCATAAATGAAACTTTAGACAAGTAAAAGTTAAAAACCTTACTTCTGAGTCCTTTTTATCAATAACAGGTGAAATCTTATGCTGTAACAGGATTGAGTCTGAAAAGGATGGTCGTGAAGCTTGTAACATTCTTCATGCTGCCGGACCGCCAATGGTACTATTATTTAGTAATGTTTTTAATTTTTTTTATGTTTCACTGAACAAGTCCTGAAATGTTTGCATTCGTGTTAATATGAAAGATTTTGTTATTGTCTTGTTTTGTTTCTCTCCCTAATCTCTGTATCCTGAAAAACTATCATTGATTCATTGGTTATGTTTTCCTTTTGGGATTTTGGGTTCTAAATGAATTTTTGTATCAATAGTGAGCCACTGTCATTTGTTATCTTATTGAGTAGCGAGTTGGTTAGGTGAATTCTTTTTATTTGTTTAGAGATAGAGATAAAGAAAGTCCAGTGCTGCCAGTTCAAGTGGCTTTCTATTTCTGGTTAATACTAGTGTAGAGCATTTATTCAGAATCACAAAGCATGCATGGGCACATTTGGTATTTCAAAGCAAATAATTAAATCTGTTAATGATATAAGAGTTTTGGTATTTCCAAACTAATTCATGTATCTTAGTTAATGTGGGGTCCATACAAACTTTCCAAGTGAATATCAGCTTTGCTTCTCTATTCTCTCCTTTTCTTTGTTGAGTCTTTGTTGTTTTAAATTATCCTTTATCCTTACCCTCTGCATTTTATACGGTAAATCTTTTATAGTTACTTACTGAATATGCACTGTACTGATCCTGATATTCACTTGTTGTGCATCATATTATTTTTTCAATCAAATTGAAGCTGAATTTGGGGGGATATAAAATTACTTGATTGTGCACTAAAAGTTAATGTTAGATCTGTCTCTGTCCCTGCCTCTCTCAGTTTCATATTATAATGCGTAAATTTGATCTATCTCAGGTTGTGATTACAAGCATAAATATAGATGGTAATCTTTCCTAATTGGTATTCATTAAAGGGTACTTGCTTGGTGTACATGTGGAAACTTGTTTGTGCGTTTCTATTTAGTCTTACATCTGTTTTGCTTGTTGTACACGTGGAAACTTGTTTGTCTGGTTCTCTTTAATGTTGCCTCTCTCTCTCTCTCTCTCTCTCTCTCTCTCTCTCTCTCTCTCATGTTATAATGTTAGTTTGATATATTGTAGGTTGTGCTTACAAGCATAAATATCAATGGTAATCTTCTTCTAATTGGTAGCCATCAAAAGGAAAAGGTGAGTTCTTGTCTATGAATGAAATTACACTTAAGGTTTGGGAAGTTGGGCTTAAAAGTTGGTCATTCCAGTGTTAAAAAAAAATGTTCATTCTAGAATTTTCAAAATGTGGTCACTGTTTTGGGAACTTTTATTGCTGGAATAAATTTACTTGTCAGATTATGCTTCTTATTTGAATGCTTAGTTAGATATGACATTGTTGTGCCCTTTATTATTTATTCTTCCACAGAAAAAAAAAAAAGAAGAGGAAGATTGATTCTTTTCTTGTATGCCAAAAGCTTCTAAATGGTCTGTTTTTTGTACAAATTTTTGTGCTGACCTTTAATGATTCCTGCCAAAAGCAAAAACCTTTTATGATTATTCCCTAATTAAATAAATTTAGACTTTATTATAGTTTATGGCAAGATTTCTTTTGACAATGTGCTTTATACAATTTTTACTTTAATTATGTGATAGGGTCTGTCTCCTGAGCAATTCAAGATTGTGATTCCTAAAATTCCTGCGTATTTCACGGTATGAAAATTTCCTCTTTAATTTTTATCAGCAAAGCTGTATTCATATTACAAAGTAACATCTTCATAAATGGTTCAAACTAGCAAAAAGATAAAATTAAGGGACATAGACCTAACGAACAATATATATATATATATATATATATATATATATTGTTCGTTAGGTCTATGTCCCTTAATTTTATCTTTTTGCTAGTTTGAACCATTTATGAAGATGTTACTTTGTAATTATACAGCAGCATATTAGAACATAACCTGCCATATTAGCCTTGTTTTCTGATCCATGGTTTTTACAGTGACTTTCTAATCCCTTAATCGGATTGTATGCGGTCAGTTAAATGTTACCTTTCCAATTAAATATACCCACTCAACTACTTCATTCATGGACACCTGGATGGCATCTCATTTGAAGAAAAAAAAAAGGATTTCTAAAGGATGCTGATTTCATGTTTAGAGCATATTGTTAACCATCTTTTTTGAACTCTTACGAGAAAGTCATGTTTTTCTTTGACTTTTCCCATTCTTATTTTACTGGATAAAAATCAGGAGACGTTGTACCAATTCCCATACTGTATTTATGTTTAAATTAACTCAAGATTTTTGGGGTTTTACTTGGAGAGAAAAAGACAGGGAGGAACAATTAATTTATGTGGCCAAAACCAAAAAGACACAAGGGATTCCTTCTTGATAGTTTATACTGACTTCATGATGGATTTGATTTGCTATCTTACCGTACCTTATGGGATTGATGACTTAATTGTCCTAATTTAATAGCTTTGGATATGTAGTCCGGGACCCTGGGGTAAGATCAATTGACACTGGCATTAAACTTGCGAGTTTTACTTTTTGCAAGATTCCTTCTTTACTAATTCAAAAATTGGATTTAATGTTGTGATCCACACAATGTTTATTGGTTATCAAATCTCTGATAAGCAAGTACTCCGTCAAGGTTCTTCTATTCATAATGTAAATTTGTATAAAGAAAATACTAATTCTAAACAATATAGATGAAATACTGGATCAACTTGAAATTTGAGCTGCATGGTGAGCATAGTTAAAGCATCAAGTTGAATGATTTGATTACCAAAAAGAATCGTATATATGTATATATGCTGGCATCAATTGATCCTGTTGTTATCTAGTTTACACGGTAAAACCAGTTGTATGATTGACAAATATGTGCATGAACTTGTAGGGAACAGGAGATCTTACAACTGCACTTCTACTTGGGTGGAGCAATGTAATTCCTTTAAACTATGGTTTGGCTTTGATTCAACTCCTGAGCCCTTCTTTCCAATATAGTTCTATATCTATAAATGGTTGTTCTTTCTACCCAGAAATATCCTGACAACCTGGACAAGGCAGCTGAGCTTGCTGTATCATCCTTGCAGGTATTCCTTCCCTCCCCCACCCCACTTTTTTTGTTTCTTTAATTGCTAGAGTGCTCTTTCATATAGAAGTATTTCTGAATGATGTAAAGTTCTTTTGAATTCCACCTAGGTAGTATAAAACATACAAAGGTACGACATATCAATATATAAAGAGCATAACAGCATTATGGACTATTTTTGTATAGTGTTTGTTTAAGAAGAGTCACGATATATTTATATAAATATTTTAGTGGAAATTAGTTATTCTATGATGTGTCATCACATGTCCTGCTGGCTGCTACTAGGTATTGTGTTACACGCGACGTATATACACGGTAGTTGTAAGTGATATGCCTGATAAGCTAGATAAATGATACCTCATGGAAATTAACAATTCTTAGAAAGAAAGAAAGAAAAAAATTCCGCTTGAGTAGCAATTTTTCTTTTGTGAAGTTACCTGAACTTGGTCATTATTTAATTTGATTTACCCAAGTAAGGATAAAGTTTTGGAGGCCTGTGGGTGAATACAACTAGAATAGAATGATTGTTGCAGGCCCTGCTGGAGTTGATACAATCTGGATGTATTTCCCGTGCTTATTCCACCTGGTGGCAAAAGAAACTTTTACATGAATATATTGTTTCTGGTTTAACCTTATCACCGATCCCCTTATGTGAGCCATGGTTGGCTGATTCTGTGTTTACAATCAATACTTACAGGCTCTTCTACAGAGGACAATTAACGACTACAAAAGTGCCGGCCATGATCCCAAGTCTAGCAGTTTAGAGATTCGATTAATCCAAAGTCAGAACGACATTCGTAACCCCGAAATTAAATTCAGAGCTGAAAGATACACTTAAAATGGTTGATTTGTACGGGACATGGTATATGTAATTTACCGTGATCGTTTGAAAACTGTTACCCAATGCTATCGCCATGAAAGTTGGATACATTTTCGTTTCTTTCGAAATATGTACATGGACATAGACAGAGATGTAGCCAGCTGACAGATGCTCATCATTTTCGTTCCATACTTGTTACTTGTTAGGGCTTCTGGTTTTGATACTTTTGGTGGGGCAACAATTTGGACAAATTTACTGCTCTTGGGGTATCCGTATTAAGGATTGTTATTTTTTTTTTGGGCAGGAAAAAAAATGCCAGTCAGTTGAAGTGAAAAGTAAACTCCACGTTTAAGTGACTTTTGACGCACAAACATGTGGATTTTATTAACAATTACGACCCATGAAGTAATAAGTACTTGAGCATGGACTTGGAAACTTCCTATTTGCCAATAGAAATGTTGGCCTACTTCCACACCGGATATATCATACAATCCTTCTAGTGTTTTGAGAGAACATTAATATTACCCTCTGAAAGAAATAGAACATATATCCAACCCTTCTAGTGTTTTGATAGAACATTAATATTACCCTCTGAAAGAAATAAAACTTTTAAAGGAATTATTTTGATTAAACCATCTTTTTTTCTTTTCGACTTGCCTACTTGAATTGTATATTTTGAATATCAACAAATCACATAATATCCTTTGTCTAAAGAAATGCCTTGAGAAAGGGCAGATGTATAGAACCTTTCAATGAGATAGTGCTTTTTCAACTCTCTCAAAATGGAATATATTCCAAACATATATGCCATGGTTCCTTACTTCGCCAGGATACAATTATCTAAATTTTATATTTTTAGATACTTTTTCAAACCTGAAAAATTATATTTACATATTTAAGTGACTTTTTGACACACTTCTCTCTCTCACTGTGACTTTGATTGAGTTGCTATCTCCCTTCAACACCAACCCAATCTGTTATATTATATTTTATTTATTTTTCTATATTTTTTTTTAAAAGTTATGCCTGAAATTTTCTAAAAAAAAGGTGCACCTATAATATCTTTATTTAAAAAAAAAAGAGGTATTTAATTATATACCCATTCTTAGCATTAGTGATATAGATAAACCCTACACCATTTAATTTCTATAAACAAGCCTAACAACTGGCCCTATTGAATTTAATTTTGATTATTAAATTATGTTGAGTGTTTTGGGGTATTTTTATGAGGTTTCGGGGTTGGGCTTGTTTTAAGAAATCGATGACAGTTTTGTAATTTAAAGGAAGTTCGAAGCCTCTTTGTTATGTTGTAAATGAACTTTTGGTGTGTTTCTAAAGACCATTTTATATAGGATTTTTTTAAAATAATTTGGATCCCTATATTGGGCATAATTGTGAAACTCCCAAAAAAATATGTATAATATCTTGACTTTAACATTACTCCCTAAACCCTCTTTTAATCAACCATAACCATAACCAAATTATTATTATTATTGTCAATTTTACATTGTGATATGATCATTTCTATGTTGAGAATAATTTAAGAATAATTTCTGTAAATATAATTTAATTTAGAAATGATTTAGCTATTTGATTATCACAATGATCATTTCTATGTTGATATGAACTAATGTATGTGTCTATTTATTTGATGATAATCGAAAAACCAAAATGATTCTAGGTTTTGTTGGCTTTTCAAAAAAAAATTATTTTAAACATGATGATAAAGTGTAAATACAAATGAGTATTGGGGCCATTTTTTCAGGCCGTCAATGAAAGAGGCTTCTGGACGCTTCACATTACTTATAGTTCTTCTAACAAAACCCAGAGCCATAATTTTCAAATCAAACAGAATAAACTTGTCTTTCCAACTTTTGTTAAAATGGATGCTGAAATGGCGATGGAGCTTGTGAAGCATGGCCTGACGCTTCTCTTCCTCGACGTTCCTCAGCACACCCTCGTCGGCATTGATACTCAGGTAAACTACTACCAACCCAGCCTCACATGCTTATGCTCTGTTTTGTTGCCCAGAAAATTCAAAAGAAAATGGAAACGAAGAAAATTTGGATTTCTGCCTATAACTTAACACTTGAACACTTGGTTCGCTGTATCTTCAGATGTTTTCAGTTGGCCCTGACTTTAAAGGCATAAAGATGATTCCTCCTGGTCCTCATTTTGTGTACTATAGCTCATCCACCAGGTTACCTCTTCTTGCTCATTATGTGTTTGTTGAATGTCGGCAGAGAATAGACTGACTAGTTGCTCTTCGTTTACTATTGAATTTTAATTGTTTTATGGGTGATTCTATTTTGTATTTGTTTATAATATGTTTGGCTTTTTTTGGGTACACAGAGATGGCAAGGAATTCTCACCAATTATTGGGTTTTTTGTTGATGCTGGGCCATCTGAGGTTAGTAACCAGTCTTTTATTATTACTTTAGTGGCCACCGGCTTATTGGGTTAACATGTTACAGTAAGTTGTTTGTGGCATGATACCAAGGCATGTGAGCCAGACCGACCTTTCTCATGTAACAGGTAATTGTTCGTAAGTGGGATCAACAAGAGGAACGATTAGTCAAAGTACCCGAAGAAGAGGTTGGTATTCATGTTGATTGTATCATTGTCTTACTCGGGGAGTCACATTTTTCAAAATATGGAATCAAAGTGATTCACAATGTTTGAAACTTTAGATTGAATTTTGTAACCTCAATCTCAAATAAGCTTCATAAATCTTAACTGCTAAGTAGTTAGAAAATATGGTCAATATCTTTTCAGGACAATCACAGTTTATCTTTTATTTATTATCTTGCAACTATTAATTATTTTTTTTGGGTCCAATTTTATTGTATTAGTGAGCTTTTACATTATAAAGGAAGCAAGAGGGAATTTGAGAATTTTTTTCCAAACATATTCTATGGTCGAACAGAGCACAGTAGTGATTTTCTCTGTTCAGTTTAGTATTTTGATTTCACATATGTATCATTTTTGTGCCATCAGGAAGAGAGATATTGCCAAGCAGTTCGAAGTTTGGAGTTTGATAGACATCTTGGTCCTTATAATCTAAGCCAGTACGGAGATTGGAAACAACTATCTAATTACATTACAAAGAGCATCATTCAACGGATTGGTAAGCATTATTCACAACTTCAAATTCATTCACAATTATCTTAGATTTTTCTATCAGGAGTTTGTTTGGTATCATTGCTTGACTTTTGTGGAACAAATAGATTTTATGCTTCAACTGCTGCCATTTGCTTTTCTCTCTCTCTCTCTCTCTCTCTCTCTCTCTCTCTCTCTCTCTCTCTCGCTCTCTCTCTCAATTCTCACATTTAAATTTGATGATCTTCAGACCCACAATGTTTGTATCTTTAATTTTACTTTACTTTTTTTTTTTAATGTATAGGAACCCACATTGTTTGCCTGAGTATTTTATCTTGTTATAACATGCAATGGGCGCATGCTATCAAGGATGAAAATATTGGCGATACAGATAGTATCAGGCCTTCAATTTACGGATATTTAGGGGGATATATAGATGTCGTTTTAGGTATTGAGGAAAATCGACAAAAAAGATAGATATTGGCATAAAAATGAAGTGAAACTTTCATAGGTATTAAGTACATTATCAATGAATGTATTGAACAAATAAAATTCCAAATATAATAAGTATAAGATATGCATAAGATGAAATGTACGTGTATATAATGCGCGATGAAAAGCCTGAAAATAAAATTTTGATTACAATGACAAAATAAAATCCATTGACAGAATAGGTACATAACCCAAACAAAATAAATACAAGCAGACTTAACACGACAAACACCACAAAACATGCAGACCGACCCATTAAAACATAACCCAACCCAACCCATTAATACATAACCCAATATATTACAACAATCAGACTTAATGATAAGGGAAATCATAGAATATTAGATGAAAAATAAAATTAAACAAACAAGAACTTGAGCAACCGGAGAGAGGAGAGGAAGAGCCAAAGATAGCCGAAATGATTGAGAAGAGAAGAAAAAAGAAGCTACAAAATATTAGAGCTTGGTTTTTGGCATTGATTCAGTGGCTGGGACCTTTGATTAGTTTCAAAATGAAGACAAATTTCTGGGTTAGTTGTCTAGTGTCAGTAAATATCGGGATATCAGGGTTATCGGGGATATATTGCCGATAAGGGGGAAGAAATAGGCTTACCCCTCTCTATCTGTATTGACACCTTAAAAAAGGGATATATCGTCCGATATTTTCATCCTTGCATGCTTTACAATTATGTAATAGACATTAAAAGAATAATTTTTCATTTGCTTAAGGAAAGTTCTCAAAGACAGACTTGGTGGGAACCTTAATTTTCCACAAAATACTTGTTATGGTTTGATGTGCGTTAAAGTTAGATGTTGGTGCATCTGCTCCTTGTAAGGAGTTAATATGATATTACTGCTGTGAGCTTGTAGACATGATGGAATAGTTAATGACCAACATTAAAATCTAGTGGTATCGTGAGGTAATAATACTTCTAAGAATATCCCTATTTAGCTTTTCCTTCTAATTTCTGCATAAGGATGGATATAATTATTCGTGTTGATACTTCTAGCCTAGTACCTACCAACACAATATAATACGGATTTTTAAAATAAAATAAAAATACTTCTAAGAATAAGTCTGCATGGAACTCTTAACAGGAAAATTCTTACAGGAGAAGTTATATTTATAGTGGCTACTTGGAACTCTACATTTTGATATTTCTTGGATATTTTTATTTATGTTGTTAAGGACTGCTTCAGATGAATTTTATCCAAAGGATTTGTATAAGATTCATTATTTTTATCCCAAACAACCTTTGAATTTTAATTGACTTGTACAGAACCCATTGGAGGAGAAATTACTGTTGCATCTGAATCTACAATGCGTGTAAACACTCCTAGCACAATGATGGAGAAAGCTCTAGATGAGCAGTTGAATGCTAGTAGGTGCTCAACACCCAGTGACAAGTCTCAGATGAGAGGATGTTACTACACATCAATTCCCCGTGTTATCAAACGAAAGGGAATCCATGGCCAACAACTTACTTCTTTGAATCTTGACAAGGTAAGAACCCCCTCCCTCCTCTTTTAAGTTGTTCAGTTTTTTCTAATGTTTTAAATTAACTGATTTGACTATATACTTTCACTAATATTTTTTTTTCTTCTTTTTTGTGGTCCGACTTTCACTGATCTGTTTAGACACAATTATTAGAAAGTGTACTACTAGAAGATTATGGAGGTTCTGAGGACTTGCTTCTCGCAGAGCTGCAATTTGCCTATATTGCATTTTTGGTGTGTAAACAATGCAGACTCCTACAGCATTTTATGTTAAATAATAATCTAAGAGCTTTACAATAATTTGAACTTATGCAGATGGGGCAATCACTTGAAGCATTTCTACAGTGGAAATCCTTGGTCAGTCTTTTATTTGGATGCACTGAAGCTGTAAGTATTGGTTTGATTGCCTTGTTTCACTTATTATTGGGGTTTGTTCACTCTACCGAGTTTGTGTACTTGTATTTCCTTTTTCCACATTGTACATCTGAGTTTAAAATTGAACTCCCCACTTATACATTCTGTCCCATACTATTAAAGTATAAACATGTGATTGATATGTTTGCATTAAATTTGTACCTCATGAGCGTCAACTTATGGTTGTAATCTACTTTACAAAAATAAGCAACCCTTTCCCAAATCAGTATATACAGTCATTTTAATATGAATACAAGGAACTTTTTTACTTTTGACCTTTGATGGCGGCTCATTTGCATGTTTATGTGATATAATGTTTTCTCGAAAGTTTTTTTTAACAGATAATATGGTAATCTTAATAATTCTAAATCTTCAAAAGATTATTGTCAACAATCAATCTATTTAATTTATGTGCTAAGATTTCAGACATTATAGATTCACCAGCTTAAAGCTTTGGCACCATAGATTTACTAGATTTTCAGTTTTACACAACAGATCCTACCCTGTCTCTCACCAGTTATCTTTGGGTTGACTAGTGTTCTACTGGTACTAGCATTAACATTTCTTAGGAATGCTCAATTGTCAAATTTGTACCAGACTATAGACATAATCCGTCTTAATAAGTTTCTAGTTACTAAAATCTCTGCTGGATTAAAGTGAGGCATGTGGTCTGGTGGAGACAGTTGGAAGTAGCCTGGTAGGGATCCTAAAGAAGCTTTAGACCTAGAGCTGAGGTGTTTTATTATAATGTTGACAAACCCCTTGATGTTTTGAGAAAACAATTTCTTGAGTCTCACTGCGTATCTTTGAGTTAAATACTAGAATGAACCTTTTTTTGCTAATGATGCTTGCTTCATAGGTAGTTGATACTGAAATACAGAAAATCTGAAATACTTTCTGACAAAAGTCTAATCTGCCATTAATGCAGCCTTTCCGTACAAGAAGTCGGCTATTTGCAAAGGTAATGTCCAGAATTGTCCCTTTTTTAACTAAACTTTCTTGCAGTATAATATAAGTCGCATTCGTGGTGATCTGGGATACAGTTATGTAATTGAAAGTCTAGATTCCATATAGCCCATTTTGGGATATGTACTGGCTTTTCAGAAAGCTTTACATTTTATTTTTTTGCATAGTTATGCTCAAAATGTGTCAGTTGTTGCTTGGTTTATCAACCTTCATGTCTTTTCTGTGTGGTGCTTTATTATTCCAGTACAAAACAGAGACAATGTTCAACATTTAATCATCCTGGTTTGATATTCATAATATGTATGACCTTTTACGCACCCATTCTCCTGTCTAATTATTTGTCTCTTCCAAGGTGTTGAATAAGTTTTTACATATCAGACATATGTCAAACTATTGGCTAGTTTATATTTATTGTAATAGAATGTTTGTGTTTCTCATAAAAAGGAAAAGGATGTTTCTCATAAAAAGGAAAAGAATTCTAGGTTGATTGTGTTTTCTTTCCTGAGAGAGTAACGTGTTTAAACTGATTTCGTTTTCCATTAAACTTGCACTGAACAGTACTTGCCCTTTTCTTTTTTTTTTCCATTTCATTTGCACTGATAAATGACATGTCATGGGAATCTCACAGTTTATTAGAGTCATCTACTATCAATTGAAACAAGGACTTCAGAAAGATTGCTCAGACACGAACAGTGGATCAACCTTGCTAGATGATTCATGGTTTTCTGCTGATAGTTTTTTGCACCGTCTTTTCAAGGTACGAGATTTGGGTGCTTCATTCTGCTGCTGCTGTTCTTTTTTCATATTACACTGCCATGCTTGATTCATTTTTTTCTTGTCGGTTCTGTTGTCATTCAGTTTGTTTTTTCTATCAAATAGAAAATCAACAGAAAAGTATCATGTAGTCATCTTTCTCACATCCGTGGAACTTTCTGTTCATTGCAACTTGATGACTAACCTATAAATGGGATTCCAGGATTTTTTTTTGCTGGTGCAAGATGCCTCGGTTGTTGATGGAGATCTTCTATCATGGGTATGCACTCTAAGCCTGAATTTTCATGAATTTCTTTTTCCTATCAGGCAAAAGCAGACATCTGGATTCTACTGATATGCTCTCTTTCTTATTATTTCTGCGGTTCTTGTTTTCATCAGATTTTTACTTCACAGTTGCCATTGTATTTATCATGATATGCATGTGCAAACACACGCACAGAGAAGCCTTTATTTTGTTGCTTTAAACATGGAATGTAATATTATAATAAGTTAGGTCACTTTTTACATATGTTAAACACTGACTATTTAGCAAACAAGTGCATATTAACTCAAAACCATTTTATTGGGGCAAGGGTGGGTGGGTTGAAGATGGATGCAAGAAAGAAAAATAAATTTATATACTTTAGGCATGGGCACAAGGTTAGAATTTAGGTTATTGTTGTTTTGTTTTTATTTGTTGGAACTAAAATGTAGTTGATGGTTATTGATTTAATTCCATCTATAGAATTTATAGTATATTGTTGGAATATTTATAATGTTTTTAGGTACTTTGTTATTTTGGGTTACCTAATATAAATTTGTCTCACTTTGATTATGTTGAGTTTACCCTAATTTTCTCTCGCTCCGCTCGTTATACTAATCCTTCCTTTAGCCCTTTTGATGTGTTTTTCATTTAAATGGAGTCCTGACTTGATTTCTGATCCTTTACTTTGTTGCTATTGCATTGCCATTGATCTGCATACGAAGCATTTCTTGTCAAGTCATCTGTTTTTGTATTTGTTTCCAAAACTTTGCTTCTTATGAGAGATGGTAGCTCATCTGTGTGCTTAATTGTCGTCACTTTTCATGTTGCATTTCATATGAAAACTTGGTCCGTGTACTACAATTGGAAAAGTAATACAAGATATCTATGTCTAAAGTCATTAAAGAACCCTTCGAGCTTAAATTACTACCAGTACTTGTCTCTTTTTCGGCTAATCATGTCGAGGAATCCTCATTTGCATGGTTCTCATTCTTAAAGACAAGGAAACTCAAGGAGTTGCTTGAAAACAATCTTGGATGGGAATTCCAGCAAAACAGTGCAGTTGATGGGATGTACTTTGAAGATGATGACGAGGTCGGTATTTATTTATTTATTTTAATTGAATTGTGCTCACTTTCCCTACTTTTTTTTTTCTCACAACCTCTAACACTCGACATTTGCAGTTCGCTCCTGTGGTTGAGATGCTGGATGACCCGAGTTCTAGTGTGGCGCCATCAGTTTAACACTTAAATCTCACATCCTCTACCATTTAACATCTACAATTCAATCCTGTGGTTTAGATGTTGGATGACCTGGGTCGTAGTGAAACGCCAGCAGGTTACGACTTTGGTCATCTACAGAAGGCTTTAGGTCATAACCAGTGTGTGATCAGTATAAAATCATTGCACCTAGAAGACCTTTTTTTTATAGTACATGTAACCTTGTATAGTATCATAGTTGAAATTTCCATGTAAATTGATGAGGATGGATGCTATACAAAATACAGCACTGCTGTAAACTTTCCTTGCTAATTTTAGACGGATGGGACAATTCCCTTGAAATGCTTGGTGAAAGGTCTAATTATTTGAGATTCAGTTTCTGAATCTTCATTTACTAATCTTATTATATAAAGCTAATGGATCTCAAATGCAATGACGTACATAAAAAGGAACCAAAAGAAATACGTAAAAAAAAAAACAAAAAGTGGCATTATAGCTCCTGTTAGAATGTGGGGTATTAACCTCTAGAAGAATGGGGCAGTGATCGGAACCCACCCTAGGGCAATGCATCACCCGTGTGCCTGGCCATATATTAATCCACTTGGGTTATTGACCGAAATGGTCTCCCAATTTGAGTGCTTGATTCTGCTGCCGCTGTGAATTTTTCGTATTACACCGCCGTGCTTGATTCATTTTTTGTTGTCGGCTTTGTTGTCATTCAGGTTATCGTTGTTTAGTTTTTATTTGTTGGAACTAAAATGTAGTTGATAGTAATTTATTTAATTTCATCTATAGATTTTATGATTTGATTAGCATGTTTGATTGATAGTTGGTACATATATTTCGACCAAACAAAAAGGTTGGTACATATATAGGTGAAAATGAAAATGTCCTAAATCCCTTTACTGTTGTTGAATGAGCTTAAGAAGTTGGCACATCTTCATTTACTGATTTACTGCAACTTGTCAACTACTAATCTTATATAAATAAACCTAATGGATCAAATGCAATGCATTACATAAAAGGAACCAAAAGAAATATGTATTAAAAAAAAGTGGCATTAGCTCTGTATTAATAATGAATGAAATCAAAGAATGTACATCAAATTACATACAAATTTAGGATAATGAAGTATTACACCAAATTGTGAGAGACGCTTCCAAACAACCATATACAAAATTCTAACTTGAGAATCAAGCTAAGCAGCACCAATTATAGGGAAAGCCGATGGCTTTTGGCAAACAGCGGTTCGATTTGGAATGACAGGTCTTGAATCCCAAAGGAAGAATCTGTTGCTCAGAAGGTGACGACGACACTGAAGAGAGTTCCTTTACTGGATCCAGATTAGTCACAAATGGATGATTCAATAGCTTAGCAGCTGTGAACCTCTCAGAAGGGTTCCACACAAAGCACTTTTCCAAGAAATCTTTAGCCTCTTCTGATAACCAAACAGGAATAGTGGGAGATTTTGAAGCAATCTGAAGCATTAGGTCCCAAGGTCTCGCCCCGGCTTTCAAATCCCATGGCTTCCTCCCAGTCAACATCATAAGCACAACACAGCCCAATGCCCAAATATCAGAAGGTTGCAGCTGAATATTTTGAAGCACAGTTTCTGGAGACCAATACAGTGTAGTGCCTCCAGAACGCTTCTCCATAATCCTCTTTGCCAGACCCAAGTCTCCAATTTTGGGCACAAATTCAGAACCACCAGCCTCAGTTTTGGAGACAAGTAATATATTCTCAGGCTTCAAATCGCAATGCACATAACCCATTTCATGAATGTGCTTAACCCCTTTCAAAATTGCCTCTGTATACTTCCTTACTTGAAATTCAGGCAACCCCCCAGACTTGTTAATCAAATCCCTCATTGTTCCTCCATCGGCATATTCCATGAACATATTGAATACCTTATTGCCGTCAACACCAGCCGTCACATCATCTCCATAGCGACGGATGATAAACGGGCAGTTGCTAAATATGCCAAGAAGTGAATTTTCCCTCACCAACTCAAGCGCATCACAGTATAATGTCGACTTCACCGCGAAAATTGAGGGCAAAACATCGGCTCTCAAATTGGGTTTTTTGAACCAACCCAAATACACCGACCCAAACCCCCCTTTTCCGAGTATCCGGCCTCGAACCCACTCACGGCCGGCAACCGACAAGCTCTGTTCTTTCTTTGGCCTTGAACTCGAACCCATTGTTTGAAAAACAAAAATTGAAGCTTTCTGATGAAATAGGGTTTATGGGTCTAACAAAACGAAAGCAAAGAGACGCAGAAAAACAGAAACTGGGTAGCAAGAGAGAAAGAGAAGAACTCGTTGCAGCAGTCGGTGATCAACGAAGAAGACGATGAAATGTTGATGTGAAAAAGAGGGATTCGATTGCTAACGCTCAATGGTTTTTCCTCTGTGATTTGAAGCTGGTGAATGAGGGTTTTGAAATCAGAGTATAGTTTTCCTGGTTGTGTTGGGTTTATATAGCTTAACGCGTAACCTTCAAACGGTCATATATCTTGCGCGGCTTTCGCTTCCGCTTCAATTAATAATCTAATATAATATTTATTTATTTACTTTTGAAATCCACTGAAAAGATTTACTGAGGATTTGAAATATCTTTCGTAAATCTTAAGCCACCCTGATCATCACAAGCTGAGAACATCTCATGACCGTTGATTTAGAGGTAAGGGTGAGATTTTTGACCTAATTTGATTAAAATTAAATTTAAATATAGAATTTAAAATTCAAAAAAATATTTAAAAGAGCTCACGTGAACTTCACGTGACCTTTACTTACCTCAACAAAAAAGACAAAAAAGAAGAAGACAGAGCTCAGAAAAAATCGAGAGCAACACAGCTCCATTTCCCTTCTCCTTTCCTTCGTCCCCAAATCTCTGAATCTCTCTCTCTGCCTGGAATGTTTGATTTTTCAAAGTAGTTTCTCAAAATGAAGCGCAAGAAATGGTCGGAGCTCGAAGAGCTGACCCTTCTCACCAAGTACTCGGAGCTTCTCATCTCTGGGGCTCTAGCCAAGCTCAAAACCCGTGAGAAAAAATTCAAGCCCATAGCGGACCACGTGAACTCGGTGCATCATCTTCACGACCCAGTAACCTTCCCTTTCAAATGGTCCTGGCGCGACGTCTCGATCAAGGTCCAAAACATGCGCCACCAGTACCTGGGTGTGAAGCAGAAGATCCGGGTCTCCAAGGACGAGTTCAACTGGAAAGATGGTGAAAACCACTGGGAGAATTTCTTGAAGTACAAAGAAGTGTTTGGGGATGTGGAGCTTGATGTTAAGGGCAAGAGGGCGTGCGAAAGTGAGAGCCTTGATGTTTTTGGGGATTGTGGGGACTTGGGGTTTGGGATTGACTCTGAGGATTTAGAGGAAGAAGAGGACGAAGAAGAAGAAGAGGAACCATTGGAAGATGAAGAAGAAGAAGAAGACGGTAGCGGTGATGGCGATAATGGTCTCGAGGAATTGGGTAGGAGTGAAGGTGGTGAATTTGGGGGTCAGAGAGAAATTGGGGATGTGGGTTTTGCTCAAAAAAGGAAATTGAGTAAGGTTGGATTACATAGGAGGTTGGGGTTGGTCAGTGCACAAGTTTTGGACTTGAGGGATGTGGTGGTGAAGAGGGAAGAGAGGAGGAGAGAGAGGGAGTGTAGGAGAGAGAACAGTGAGGCTGAGAGAGAGGAAAAGAGGAAAGAACTTGAGTGCAGGAGAGAGAAAAGGAGGAATGAGAGGGAGGATTGGTTGGAGGATAGAGAATTGGAGTTAGAAGAGAGGGAGGTGATGTGGGCAAGAAAGGAATTTGAGAAAAGGTTGAGGCTAGAGAGGGAATTCGATGAGGAGCGGCGTAGAAGGATGAGGATGGAGGAGAAGAGGGAAGAGGCAGAGTTGGAGTGGAGGGAGAGGTTGGTGAGTTTGCAAATTGAGCATGAGAAGCAAATGATGCAAATGCATGCTGAAGCGTGCCAGAACCAAATGCAGATTCTTGGAGTCATGGCTAGGCTAGTTTGTCAATTTTTTGGGTCGGTGAATGATGGGCTGGGAGGTGGTTTAGGGGCTTTGCCGCCTCAGGTTTTGCAGAATTTGCAGCATCCGGGGGATTTGGGCCACAATGGGAAGCCGGAGGCCAATTCACCTTCTGAGTTCCTCTAGACTGTAATTTACACGCTTGCCACGTACTACTACTGTTATACCTCTAGTGAAATGTTAATAAGTTGAGTCCTATCATTTTTTATTTATTTTTTATTTTATCTTTGTAGTACGATGATCGAAAACAATGAATTCTTCTTGATGCCTATACTTGCAGTGACTATTCTAAATCTGTAACGATGGATATATATATTCTCTATATTTTAGAATGTCAGTCTTTTTCAAGCAGAAGTTACCTATATTCTTTTGAATGTTCATCCTTTTTCTACTTGCTGTATTTTTCTGTCATATTAGTTCTATCTGAAACTCATTAATGTTCATGTAATAAATCATACAGTTATATATTTTTGAAAAGAAGGAATCAAGTCTTGTTGTGCTTGTTTACTTAATAGGCTGTTTCATCTGTTATGTTAACCATATCATTGCTGGTTTTGCAAATTAACTATGAAAAGGTTTTTTTATTTATTTATAAATAAACGTTTAAAATTTGGATTTATCAATTACAACCATGAAAAGGTTTTTGTTATGGTCTGCTATTGTTGCTTTTCGGAAAAGAGGTGGTAGCCAATGTTGTTATGACACCAGAGTGCAGCTTCTTGCTTCAACCTTTGATTGTTTTACAGGGTTTCAGGATGGGTTTAAATATTAAGAAGAAAAGGTTGTGGTTGGAGAAAAACGAGAAGTATATTTCAGATGCTAGAAATCATTTTAATGTGGAACTATTACCATGCAGTCAAGTTTCTGAACTTAGGACTGAGTTTCTTCATATGCTAGAAACCACATGCTGCTCCACATACTTTAGAGAACATCATTATCCTCATAATGCAACTCCGATATATCATCATGGTGGATTCAACGCTCATCATGATGACAAATATCAGGTAAGCATACCATCCATACAATGCTTGGGCCACTAGATCTGTGCTATGTAATATATTTAAGTTTTTTCTGTTTCTTTTTTTTAGAGGAGTTGTTTCTGTTTCTTTATATGTATTTTGAGCCCTTTTCTACCAGCACCTTGATTGGTTTTGGTTAATGGAAGTTGTGCCTGTTTCTCAACATTCAACACTGATAATTACATAATCCTTGGTAAGTCAATCATGTTTCTCTTTCGTACCTTATCTTTTCACATAACATAGTAATATGGTTCAAGCAGACATATATAGTCTCTTGTGTGGCACCCTCTATGAAATTGTTTTAGTATTTGTGATAGGATAAGAGTCTGAGGCTTAAAGGATTTAAAGCTAGCTTTTATTCTCTTTTTCTCTTCCTCTTTGTTGTTTCAGTTTTGTTTTATCCTTTTTATTATTTGTTTATTTCAATCACAGTTTGGGAACTGCATGCTTGATCAATGTCTGTAAAAGTTTTATTCATCTGTGAAAAAACTGATACTGTTGTTTATTGGGTACGACTTTTGCAAAACTGCTGGAATCTGAACCCCATGGATATAAAATAAAAAAAAAGGGTCCCTGGAATGGATGCAATTAGTGAAAGTCTCAATCTGAAGTTCTTCCCTGTTTGTCCTGATTGCATACATGATTTATACATGGGGAGAATCACCTTTCAGGACATTGATTGTACTTCATTTGTGCATGTAGACTGAGTTTTACATTCGCTGGCTTGGTGTCTGAATTCTAGAGGCTGCTGATGATACATGCAGATGTTGAGAATTGTTGCAACTGCTTAACCCAGGTGAGTGCTTTATATAGATTTATATGCAAATTCAGTGCTTAGAATAGAAATCTTTGTTATTACAATGCAATTTCATTTACATAGAAATCTTTGTTATTATAATGCAATTTCAGTTGTCCGTGTAATTTTAACAGGGAATGTGTATATAGTACATGCATCATCATTATTACAGGCTGTTTGGAAGGTAATTTAAATAGATTGGAAAAAATCTCCCTGTTTTCCTAGATTTCAAGATCTTGCTTACTTTTCTATCTCATTTTGTGATGATGGAAACTAGACTTTGTTTTCATAATTGTGAGGTTGGGCTTCAAAAATAGTATTCTTGGATTGTAACTGTAAAAACCCTGGTGTTATTATTTTAAATGACTAGCGCGTATGTAGTTTATGCGTAGGAAACGTGTTTTTATCTGTGTTGCTCATGTTACTTTTCCAAAATTTGGGTTGAGATAATTTCTAAAAGAGCCGCCTTTCTCTAACCAAGGATCTCAACTTTCTCTTATCTCTACCAGACCATAAACCTTTGACCTTGAGATTGAGATCAAAAGACTCTACCATCATGAAATCAATTATGCCCAGAATTTTAACTTAAAGGGTCCTCACTTCCTTCCACGGCAGTGTAGACATGATTTTCAGTTGTAAATACCAACATAATTTTTGTCCAGATTTCATTAGGTTTTAAAAGCAGTGTGTATAACCACTGTTCATCTGTGTTCAAATCATTGTGGGAGCTCCAGGCTCCTAGACTCTCCACTGAAGGTTCATTTGTCCATTTCCAAAGTGAAAAATTCTTTTTTAATTTTTTCCCCATTTTTCTTTTGCATGAAAAAAATAGCTTGTGTGTTTGTTCTTGTGAGAGGTACATGCTGATAAAGGTGCTCATGTTCCTTCCATCCTACTCTCACACCTCCTGTGACATCTTGATATGCGATTTTCTGGATGTTACCAATTATGCTGTTTGCCAAATCTCTAAAAGAATAATGGACTTTTATTTTCGGTAAACAGAATAGTGTAATTTATTGTACAGATCTTCAATGACAGTTATCTTCTATGATTTTTAAGAATTTTGTTTATTCCTTTGTCCTATCATGATGTACCATTTTCTTTGGGGCACAATCTTTGATCTTCTTTTGTAAAATATTTGAAATCTTATTTTTCTTCTCTAGAACTTGTTACTTGTTATCTACTTTGATCTGGTTTTTCGACTTGGATAGGGTTCTTATAAATTCATTGACATTGGGTTGTATGGACGTACACTTTGGAGCTTTCTTAGATGGGTAAGAGGCCCTTTAGAGCTTAAGTTTTGGGTCTCTTCAAGGCCCTTGTAAGTTTCCAGGCTTCATCCCTCTATTTAGGAAAAAAAGAATAGGCTTCCCTTTTTCCAAAAATATGAATCTAATAGATGCACATTTGTCTAACGAAATTAATTTTATGCCCTGATTACTTGGGGAGGTTCTGTTCAATCAAGTTTAGTAGACAAGTAACTTTCTCCCTCTTTGGTTGTATACTTTAACCTTGAAATTAGTCTTTGGAAATTCCAGTGAATCAGGGATTGAACAAATCACGTTGGCGGTAGCTCTTCTTTCATTGTGACTTGACATGGTTGTTTTATCACTTGTGCCACTCCAATGTTTTTTAGCTGACAACATCATGTTTTTTTATTCTGTTTTCTTTTTGTTTTATTCTTTTTTAATTTACTTTAGGTAGTTGCACAGCAGCGTGAAATTACGACTTCCAATTCAAATTAGAAATGGAAAGACATATTTGATTGGTTGGTGTGGATGTGTGATAATTACACAGCTTTCATGTTAGATAAGTATCCTATTCCAATATGTGAATTATTTTCTATAGACCAAATTTTAAATTAATTATTGAATGGTTAGCTGTTCAAAGGATAACAGAAATTTTTAATTGTTTGTCTTACATCATCTTGTACTGACCAGTAATATAGTATCAAGACACCTTTGATGACTATTGAATATGGCATAACATCATTGACATCTTGTGATCCTTTTTCTTTGCCCTTTGAGATAGTGCACTCAGATTTCCATGAGTACATCAACATGGCTGAAAGCCCACGACAGTTGTGCCTGCCATGGGCTTCCAGCCTTTCTAGGTTGTTAAGCTTGTATGTATTGACACCATGTAGGCAGGCACTTAAATCCAGAAATATCAGTACTTACATTCAGGTTGGGAGATGGGTGGATGTATATTTTTTAAACATGAGCTCTTTGAATTATTAGATAACAAAACATTTCCATGTCAACCAGTTTTTGGTAGGAATGGTAGAACCTTGCTGGCTGCAAACTGGGTAGATATGACATTTCTTGTTTTTGCAATGGTGAATGAGGAGCAGTGTGACTTGGAGCATGCATTTTGTGAAGAAATTTCACGTCCATATGAATAAATGGATGAGAGTTGTCCACCTCAAAACACTAAAGCAGTAGCATGATGCATGTTCATGCTACATTTTCGTTGTGTCGTCCCGGAATGTCGGGAGACACACACATAAACATTTGCATAAGTTTGGTTGTATTGTGTTCGATTATATGTTCATTAAACAAGTTATATAATTAAGATCTGTTGGTTCTATTAGACATGTTTAGGGAGTGTGGCTGCTGCTAAATTATTGACAACTAATGATGCTAGAAAATATGGGTCAATTAAGAGGCAGCTTACATAGCATGTGTTTAGTGAAGATGATTTGTTAGCATAAATGAATGACACCACTGGTTTCAAAGTTTGATTCAAGTCAAAGAGCAATAAGGGTTTTGGTAGTTAAGGGAAGTACTTGATTGTTAAAAACAATAAATTAAGGTTGGCTGGAATAATATACTTTCCAACATCAAATTAAGGTTTAATATAATTGAGATTTTTGTTTTCTAGATGATTGATTGAAAGGTCATGTGAGTTCTAATAATGCTTAGGGGAAAAATCATTTTTTTCACCATGTGGTTTGGCTCAACTTCATTATTCTGCATCATGAGTGGAATGGTGCCACTTTTTCGCTGTGGCTTATTTCCTTACCTTCTTTGTGGTGCGTCATGTATCATCCTCACTAACCCAATCAAAAGTTTGCAAAACATTCCCTATTAATGATTTTATGGTGGATATGATAAAATTTTACACCCCCTCCTAATCCTCAAATTTGTTGCAAGTGCAAGTAATTGTAGTCACTAATGCCTGTCTAGCCAACAGCATAAACCATAGCTGACATTTTATAATTGGGTTCTACCACAGGGTGGTAAAGGGTTTCACCTAAAGCTCTTTCCCGTTTTAGCTTCTGCATAAAAGGAAGTGGTATCGACCAACCACAGTTTCATTTTCTGCATTTGATTTGTGGCTCTTAGACAAGTTGCTTTGACTGTTTCAATACATTATATTAATATAAGAAATATTGAATATCGAAACAAATGAACTTGTGAGCTAGGGACAGTAACTCAATAATTCTTAATTACATCTTTTGACTTGTAAACCAAGTTGAGATTTCCATAAGCATAGGCAGTTTAGACTGGTTGTTGCCAACTGTTGGTCAAATAGTAAAGGTAGTTATAATGCTTTTGGGAATTTCAGGGCCTCAGTACGTTCTATATTCCTTTTTCACGTTAATGAATTCTCTTGATTATTCATCACCTGGACTGTTGTATTCATATGATTGTGTAGAATGTGTAGAACGATGATTGATTCAATTTGATGATTATTAGTTCTGAATCTGCTTGGACATTATGCTGCATAATCGGCAAGAAACAATAGAATGGAAATTGTCTGTTTTTTCTATCTGCAGAACTCTGAAAGGTGACTGTTAGATGGAGCAGGTTTCATGGCCAACCGGTCCACATAAATGTGGATCAGATCCTTCTAGTGGGTACATTTGACAACGGGTGGTGTTAAATTAAACATTATGAAAGTTGAAAAATGAAAATCAGGACACTGAGAAACTGAAAGGGGGAAACGATAGTGAATATGGTGGCCCCTTGTAGCATTAAATGTGTAGCCTTTTTCCATTAATTTTTATTCAATTAATTGGTTTGAAATCTCTGTCTTGTAATTTGTTTGTTCATGCATGTTAATCCTGTCGTTACTAGGACTGTTTGTGAAATAAAGAGTAAGAATTCTGCAAGATTCTATTGTGGCAGCTGGGAGCAGCAACTGTTACTAGGTAAACATCATCACACCTTCCATCTATTTTACACACATACAAATCTAATGATTTTATTTTTTAGGTGAGTCTGTACTATTAACTGGTTGTTGGGCTTTCATATCTTGTTTAACAATTGGTTTCATCCCCAAGGCATTAGTATGTTTTGAACTATTGGATTCTAGACTTATTATCTTTTTCACCCACCAGTCTTACATCCGCAACTTCAACACCCAATATCCAATATCCAGTTCTAAAAGATTAAAGCCCTACAAAATGTATAGGTCCTGCTTAAAACCTCTCTGGCTGAGATATTGCATTTTGATATGTATTTTAGGTAATTTTCTTCTGTCATATATCTGGATGAATATCCATTCGTGCTCATCCTTATCTTACATATGTTCCCCACTTGCCCCCCACCACCTCTGTGCTGCTCACAGCTTCATAAAATTTCACTTTTGTAGTTAGCAAGAACCTAAAATTTCAGTGCAAGTGGACAATACATTAAGATTTTGTTTGTTGTTTAGCCTTGATTTTGTACGTAGTGAATTCATTTCCTTATTAGCGGACCTCGAAACCTTATCAAGATTATACTAAAGGCCAAGCTGTTGAATGTTTCCTTTTTGGTACTTGTGTTTCGGAATTTTTTACTGGTTGTCTTTTTAACTTTAACACTTCTTGCTTCACTTGGAGCAGAGATGCAATTTATTTTATTTTCTCTGGCAGGTGTCGGAGTCTGAGGTCCTGGTTTCTTAGGATTCCTTCCCTTAAAAATTTCTGTGTATATTGTTTACTGTTGTTTCCTATTTCTATTACTATAAAACAATGAAACAAACTTGTATGCCTCGTAAAAGTCACACCTGTATTTCTAATGGGAAATCTGCCTCTGCTTTCAAAATTTGTGTAGGTGAGGATAGAAAATAGAAGAAAATGAGCCATATGAAATGGTAGTTGAATATGTTGCTAGGCCTTTGGCTTCGATGGTATTGGGAATTTGGGGTGGCTTGAGAGAATGGTAGGTCCCAAGTTTTGATGAGACAAGTGAAGATTGATTATGAAAAAGATGGTTGCTCCTGCTTGGATCAAGTACGAGACTCATTGAGATGGTCCCTCCTGGTTTAGAAGACCCTGCACAGTATTTATTTCTTTATTTTTCGCATGCACCATTTGGTGCGGTGAAGAGATGGTCTTGGCTTCGAGCGAAAAAGACCATTTTATCCCTTCGGGCTCAAGTGAAGTGACAAACTATCATTTCTTTCTTGATATAAAATATATTATTTTATTCATCATGGGACATTGTATTGCAGTAGTATTTTGTCAACCTTATTGAGGAGGTCTTTTTAATTCGAATTAAATTAATCCCATGTCAAGAAGGGTGCCATAAAAAGGGGTGCATCATGCATGAGTGTAATGTTCCTATTATGTAAGATGAAGAATTATGCCTATGAGTAAACTTCTGGGTTGGGAGGACACTTTTCTGGGTTTGTCGGAAATAACAAAATGCAAAGTTTTTCCTATTCCATATATTTTTTTTCCCTCGATTTGCTATTGTTCTTTTTTCTTATAGGAACAACTAAAACACATGCAAGAAGTTATACACACAAACATGGGAAAATGTGTTCTCAAATTATACACTAAATATCCTAACCTAAACCCCATAAGTTAATGTCCAAGCTCGTTTAAATTGAAAACATCTCTTATTTTTTAGCAATAAAAAACAAACAAGGTTCTGCACAAAGTCACCATAGTTAGTAAACTACAGGATAAGATGTACGTGTCTTATTCGACAAATTACTTAAAATATATATGTACGTGTCTTATTCGACAAACTTCTTAAAAAATATACGGTGTATTATTCGGCCAATTTCTTATATGTGATCGAAATTTACATTTCCATTGCAACATTTGCTTGACAATAATGTTAAGGGAAATTCTGGTCCACTTCGGGCTATTCTTTATCATATCGTATTGATTATCTGGAATTAATAACTGTCCTCCTTATCCAAAAAAAGAAATTGTTAAGGAAAATTCTATTGCCACCCCGAATTTCTTTGTTCAAACCACCCCTTTAATTTCAGCCTAACGTGTCGATTTTACCCAACCATCACTTTCTTTGCTTGAGCTAATAGCCCGCTGGGCCCCCTGAAAGGGAAAGAGAAAAAGAGATGTGAGGGAGGGATGGGAGAAGGGGAGATGGGCGGACCGGGGGGTTGTGGTCGCCGACAGCAATTCTAGCGACAGCGGAAGGTTGGGGTGGTCTCAATAGGGGTAAGCTTGGAAATTTGGATAGGGGTAGGTTTCCATCGATTGGGTGCGAGAATTAAAATTTTCAAAATGTTAAAAACTAAGGCAAAGAAATTTTGCCCTTGTAGTGTTCTAATTTCGATATGGATCCTCTGCTATGATTTTCTCGGCTATGATATGTTTAACTTTTGTTCTCCACACGTCACCTTATTAAAATTTAATTTAATTATAAATTAAATTGGAGACATTATCCTAGGCCTGGGCGCGGATCAATTTGGAACGGTAAATGACTCTTCCGTTAACCAAACCAAAGACTTCGGTAGACCATTTTCTCTTTCGTTATCCAAACTAAAGACTTCAGTAGACTTCGGATTGGTTAACCTAACCAAATTATCTTTGTAAAATATAAAAATCCAATAGTCTAATTCATCACAGTATGAAATCAAATAACTTAGTCACTGTACCATTTAATATGTACTCAAGATGTACTGGGAGCCACTTGCTCTTTCATTTGGGAATCTACTCCTACACCATTAAACAAATTATGAAAGTAGAAAATGGAACACAAATGAACGCATAGGATCATGTGTCTTGAGCCACTAAAATTAGAGTTTAGTTACATTTTAAACATTTGAATCATCAAACCCCCCATTTTGTTTGTGTTTGTTGTTTGAAACTTTGAGTGTTCTTTTTACTGAATTTTGTACACATATGTAATTGATTTTGGCATTTGGTCCGCATTGGGTTCTTTAGTTTTTCATGTTGAATCCAACCATATAAAGAACATAAAATTTAGATCAACGGTTGGAAAATTACAGGTCAAAAACGGGACAAAGGTCAAAACTGGAAAACAGAAGAAGTTCATAAATTCATCTGTAACCTTGAAGTGCTACAGTACCCGGGTGATAAAGAAGTGATACAATAGTGATAAAATAGTGATACAGAGCGATATAGGAGTGATACAAAATGCTGATTGTGTTTACCTTTGGTTTCTTGTTTTGTGTTTAAATAATAAAATAAGTATAAATATTGGACCGGTACGAGTTTTCGTCGGGTTAGGGATATTGTTACATGTTAACCAAACCAAACATTTCGGTACGGATCGGATCAGAATAATTAAAATTAAAAAATAATTATTTAACCAAACCAAACCAAACCGTCGGTACGCGGATAATTCGAATGAGATGCCCACCCCTACATCATCCTTAAAATAAAAACCCAATTTACTCCTAATTAAAAATTTAAAAATAAAAAAAAAAACCTAACTTGACTGATGCCTAAACTTAATGTCTCTAGCAGTTTTTTTTTCTTTCTTCTTCTTTCTCTGCACGTCTCCCCCCACTCCCAAAATCTTATCGCTCATCAATCTTTTCGTTCTCCAATCTTATTACACAAAAGCATTCTTACCAAGAAAAGTATGAGCATAATAAGAATCATTTGACACATCGAATAAGGAACTAGCTCCAAGGGTATAGGAAATTGAATCATTAAGTTCACCCAAATAATAGAAAACCTGGAGTGAGAAAGCACATAATTCATGTATAAAAAATATAGAAGTAGCAAACTCTACGTATTCAAAGAAAGAAACAGGGAATTTATGCCCACAAATGATGAAGAAAGCCAAAGTCTTCAAAACCTAATGTCAAATACAACTAACTCTGTGTTCTTCTACAAAATCTGAAATCAATGGAAGTTATAACACTCATATTATTGAAAAAACTTTGGTTTATGCTTGGGTAAAATTTTGGGCGAAGTTACGTTTCGTGTCAACCAGTATGAGACAAAAATGTAAATTTGAACCACTCTAAAAACAAGAGTAAATTATAAGAAGAAGAAAAAAGTATAATTTGATGGAAATTGCTTAAGCATTGTTACATGTACTCTCTCTATAAAAAAAACCCTCCTAGAGCCGTTTTCACTTTAAGGGGGAGGAAGCCACTGTTCTTCCTCCCCTCTCCTCTCTTCTCTTCCTTCCTCTCTTCTCCCCTCATTTTCAAAGATAAAAGGTTTTCCCTATTTTCTTCGTTTTGTTATGATTTTTCTCCAATCATCACAGGCAGCTGCGTTTTGGCTTCATATCTTCACCTGCGTTTCGGCGTCAGATCTCCACCACCATCCTTTTTGCAGTTTCTTTATGTTCGAAATAAGTCACAGAGACTCTTTGGGTTCTCTATGTAGTTTTCACCTCTCCCTTTGTGAGAGCTTTTCACCTCTCCTTTGTGAGAGCTTTTTCAAGCTTTATCTCTTTTTAATTGTTCTGAGTTTGCAATCTTAGTTGGGATGCCTATGCTAGAGTTTCTTCGATCATGTGTGATCGTTAGTAGAGGCACTCCATATTGTCTTAATTTTGATGTTAGATCGCTTTGTTATTGTAATGGCGCTTGGCTAATGGTTTTTTTGGTTGAATTATGAATGCAATCCAAGAATTTCTCAACAACAAAAAAAAAAGAAAAGAAAAAAAAGAGTAAACCACGTTGTAGAACTCAATATGATAATGCAACATTGGCTGTCAAAAAATTGAGAATTTTTTGAGATTTTCTATTTAAACCCCACACTTCTCTTTGTTCACCTCATGTTCCAAGTTCACCCCAACTTCTAATTTACATTTTCACAATTTCTAAGAAAACCCAACTATCTTCCCAAACTACCCTTAAATACACTCCAAGCTGAAAATATAAGAAATAAAAGAGTTTTTCTATTTGAACCCTACACTTTTCTTTGTTCACCCCAATACTTAAATCATTAAACAATATTTGTAGTATACATGAGATTTTGTTGTTTTCACAAGGTTGTTTTTATCATGTGATTAAAAAGGTTAACAAATCAGACAAAGATGCTTGTGGTGGGGTTCAAACCTCAGACCACTGATATGCAAGTTAAGACCCTTTTTTACGGGATTAAACTCCATTAGCAATAGGATGTAGAGGAGTTTGTATTTTTCTAAAACTTAATATGGAGTTGTGGGGTGTGTGGGGTGTGTGTATAGATAGATGTGTACTTGGGTTAAATATTAAGTTGAATGACTTTTTTTGTCTTTTTACACAATAATAAAACTGACAGCTTAATAATTTAAATATTGAGGTGAACAAAGAGAAGTGCAGGGTTTAAATAGAAAATCTCATGTTTTTTGGGAAGTGTATAGCAATAATACTAGAGGGGTTTAGGGCTTTTGTTTACACAAAAACCATATAAGGCTTATGGGGTTTTACTTTAGGTTTTAATTTTCGAGTTTAGGGTTTTGTGGGTTTCGTGGGTTCATAACTGTGGTTTTGCTTTCGCTTCTTCTTGAGTCATTAACCATATAAAATCCCCACTATGATCTTGAAAGGAAAACAATAAAGTTCACAGTTGTGCATTTTCTTGCTTTAAAGGGTTCTGTAAAGGGATTCTTTCGAAAAGGAGTCGAAAGATTGGTCAAATAATACTATTTAAGGAACACATTTGTGAGACTCATTTTACATTATAATTCAATGACTCAAGTCGTTTTCTTTTGAAGTTTTCATTCAAAAATATCAGTTATAAATATAAATTGCTTAGTTATTTGATTATCATACCATTTCAATATATTTATCGATAACACACCATTTCATATATTAATTTTATCATTTCCATGTATTATTACTTTTAATCCTTAGTTATATATAATAGTAAATATTCAATTTAGATGATGAACTGATCGAAAGACCAAGGTCTATGATGATATTCAACCAGATAACGCTAATTAATAAGAGGAAAGGAGCTGTATGCGCATCAAGTATATATTTTATTCCAGAAAAAGCAGCACCGAACAAAATGTTGTTGGGTTGGAAACCCTAGTGATGATGCTATTTGTGAGTCATCAAGCCAAAAGCAGCCTTGGAACTATATATTACATTTTACGATCGTGATGATCATGATGAGGACCCAAATCCTATGAGCTCTTTGTATAACAATATGGTGGTGGATATGCTCTAGCCCTTTCCAGTCTGATGTGGTCATAATAACATTCTGAAGAAATTCTTTGATGATCTTATGATCCCTACGCTCTCACTTCTGAACCCGTCTTTATATGTATGTACAGTGACGGACCTATTAAGGTGCAAGGAGGTGCACTACACCTCTCCTTGCCAGAGAAACTATTTTAGGTGCTTCAAATTGCTCTTTTGCTCAACTCGTGTATAGATTACCTTATTTTCATTTTCAACATTTAAGTAAATGTCTTTGTCTTTTTACTTTCATTTATTTTTATATTACTCCATTTACTTAAGTTTACAAGGTAAATAAGGAAGCACCCCCCATTTGGATTCAAATAAAAATACTAGAAAATCAAATTCCCACCAAATTAAAATATGAAAAATCGGTTTTAGTGCAAAATACGATTTAGGCTAAAAATGATGGCTCATTAAGTCAATATATACTTCATACTAAAATCCCATAAAATCAAGTTTTCTTATTTGATGTGTAAGGAATAAAAGCTGCCAAAAATTATCTTGACAAAATAATTATTCCGAAAAACCATTTTTCATACTTAGTCAATATTGCACCTCTGCTAAAAAAATTCTGGGTCCGCCAGTGTGTATGTATGAATTAATGTATAATAAGGATACTACGAGTCACTTTTTTAGACTCACACGACAATGTGATATCGTGATACAAACTATCTAGTTTCTAAGTATCTTTCAAAAATTACGATGAAGAAAAATTATCAGTCAAATGAATTAACAATTTCTTAGCTATTTGATTATTATCCCGATCAAATGATGAAGTAAAAAAGTTGGGTACCTTTTTTCCTTTATAATGTTAATAAATAAAATAATACTCGCTATCCTTAATTATAAGCTCAATCATACATCCATATCATTGCAGATGAATCTTCTTTATGGCTCTTCTAGACGAACAGCAGAACAGAATATTATACATACAATTTCCATGACAATATGAAATCAAATTAATGAAGAACTAGGGTTTTCGTGAAATAAGAATATTCAGAATTTGAGAAAACATGTGGAATGGAAAGTGACGTATACTTAACGGTAAACAACTGACTATAAAGTCTTACAAAGAAGGCACACACACACACACACGACCTTATCTTCTTCAAGCCTGTATGACTTTGTAGGAGTGAGACCCACCTAAACAGCCAAAACCACCAGTCCAAGTCAACCTTCTCATTTCTCACCTCCCTCCTCTCTTCATGAAGCAGCTCTCGAGCACTATATCTACGCCCATCTTCTTCCTTTACATGAGCCTTTCTCCCTCTCTCTCTCTCTCTCTGAGCGAAAATGAGAAAACCTTGCTGTGAAAAAGAAGGCACGAACAAAGGAGCTTGGTCTAAACAAGAAGACCAAAAACTCATTGATTACATTAAATCTCATGGAGAAGGCTGTTGGCGATCTCTCCCCAAGGCTGCAGGTGTGTTTTGTGTTTGAACAACATGATTTGTGTGCATTTTTATGTTTGTATATAGAAATAATAATCTACTTTTTGTTCTTTATGTTCCAAATTATTGATGACTTATAATTTGTGTGATGTTGAATTATTAGGGTTGCACCGCTGTGGCAAAAGTTGTAGGCTAAGATGGATAAACTATCTAAGGCCAGACATCAAACGTGGAAACTTTGAGCAAGATGAAGAAGACCTCATCATCAAACTACATGCCCTTCTTGGCAACCGGTATGCACCATCAATCTTTCCTTCCTCTCTTTCTCATGTCAAATATTTATGTTGACCAGACTGTTTGACAAGAAGCGAACATTTTCCTACATATATGGCGTAATTATAAAGGTCAACTATATAGCTAATGGTGAAAGTTTCATGCATGGGCTGTTAGGTGGTCGCTGATTGCTGGAAGGTTGCCGGGGAGGACGGACAACGAGGTGAAGAACTATTGGAATTCTCACATCCGGAAGAAGCTAATTAAAATGGGCATCGATCCCAATAACCATAGGCTAAACCAGATCATTCCTCGTCCGAATCCTCAAAACGACTGTGTTTCTGCCGCTGCAACATCATCTGGATCAATGAGCAATATTAGTGCATGTACTAAAGCACCAATCAAATCTTCACGTGAAATTGATCAAAGGGCCTCACAAGCTACAAGTGTTCTTGAAGATGAAACTTCTGGTTCATCATCTCGTGACTTGAATCTCGACCTCACCATTGCTTTTCCTAATCCTCCACTTCAAGTTGAGGAAGAGATGCAAAAAAATATTAAAGGGTCCTTCACTATGGCGAGAGAAATCGAAACCACCCTTCAGCATTCACCCACTCTTGCTCTTTTTAGATAATACATATAATTTGGAGAAGGAGATGAATTGATCTCTAGCTAGCTGATCTTGGCCTGGAATTGGAAAAGGAGGGAATTACAAGGGGAATTATTGTTTGGCTGATCAAGAACTTTGGCTAGTATTGACAGATAGCTAGCAAAGACTAATGGAGGCACTAACATGGAGAGAAGGGCCAAACACTTCTTCATGACAGGCAGCTAGAATATTGATTCCATTGTAAAGAAAATCTCATTAGGCTATATAAATTCTTGGATGTAGCATACAAATTGGAGATGAACTGCAAAAATCAGTTGATCACCAAGAAATGAATATGCATGGGAAGGGAAATGTGTGGTGATTGTAATTTGTGTTCAGGCAGGGGAGAATTGATGTTGAATGACTAATAAGCTAGAGGAGTACTATATGGTACATATCTTATTTTTATAGGAGTTTTTAGTTTTAAAACTATGATGAGCAATTGAACATACATATTTTTGTTGCTTAATTATTCTTTCCATTTGCATTTCTTTCCCTTTTATTTTTCTCAAATGATAATTTTCTTTTATAATTGTTTCCTTAGTTAATGATATAGTTATAGATTTATGAACAATTTTAGACATTTCTTAGCATGTGAAAGTTAGGTATGTGAAGACTTGGTAATTCCAAAACAGGAATTGGGGTGAAGAGCATCTTTAACACCAAATCAGGGGGCTGTTGGTTTCCAGTCAGAAAGCACAAAAATCTTTCAACCATATATATATATAAAAGCTACACAATACTGATTTTGTATAGTAGTACATTACATTAATGCTTAATTTGAAAATCATGCAAAGCTATATATAGTTAGCCCTCTTTTACTGTATTTGTATGAACTAGCATCAAGATAATAAAAGTACATCTCGTCAACGGGTCTAGCACAGTGTGTGTATGAGAAACGATCTCCCTCTTGTAGTTTGAACTATCACTTTTATTTAAAAAGAAGAGTAAAACAATCTCATTAATGTCATTATAATCACTTAATTAGTATATTGTGTTATTCTATTTATTTCTTCACAGTTAAATGATCAAATGGATTCCGATTCAATTGATTATATTTTGAACGGATAATCCTTGACTGGTGACTCGATAATTAATATACAGTTCCGATCATTGGATCCATCGAGAGATGGTCTCAATACAATTTTTGTTTTCTCTTCTTAAAAGATGGAGATCTCCGTTGTTAAAGGGGCAGGGAACTATAGCTTAATGGGGTCTCCTCTAGATGTCATCAAACCTAGGAGTCTTTCATATGAAATGAACTCCAAGAAGTGCATACTGTAGCAACTAAACAATTGCTGATTGCATAACAGACATAGTTATCCGCCGTGATTAAATGTTAAGGAAAGTAGGCCATCATGATCAAAGACAAGATTTAGATCCACCAGTGCCTTTAAACATGTGCAGTTTCCTGCATTTTGATGCAAAAGTCTTACCATCCAATTAATCTATTAATGGTTGAAACCACTAGCAGACCCAGAAATTTTTTAACGGAGATGCAATATTGACTAATCAAGCAAAAGTCTTACCATCCAATATCTCCTTTTTCTGATTCGGTCACTTTCTCTCCGTCTCGTTCTCATCGGCCCATGCATCGCACATTGAGATCTCTCTCCCTCCCTCATTCTCATCCCTTTCTCTTTCTCCCTCTCATTCTCATCAGCCCATGCATCACACATTGAGATCTCTCTCCCTCACCCACTCATTCCCATCCCTTTCTGCTCCTCCCTCACCACTCATCCGTCTTCTTTCTTTAATGCTTCTGGTGCATTATTTCATGCATTGAAGGGAGGACTAGACCAGAAAAAATACCTATATTTCATGTGAATTGAAGACATAATATGGATATGTTGCCTAACTTGGAGGAAGAATTGAGACTATCTATATAAGAGGTTGATGACTAAAACTTATCCCCTCCCTAATTACCTTGAAATTGGTGGGATTATGAGGGATAAGTTTTAGTAATCAACCTCTTATGAATAGTCATCCCTCATCCTCCAAGCTAGACAACAATATCCATATTATACCTTGATTGCACATCAAATGTGGGCATTTTGCTAGTCTAGTGTAGAAACCACAATTATGTTAAAATGATCAATTTACAATTAACTTTGCAATTTGTCTAGTCTCGTGATGATGCGTAGCTAATTAATAAAAGAATAACAGATTCGGGCCGTCATTAATCATTTGGAGATAGTATTGCAGTACTATACGTATGCATATAGGTTTATCCTTCATCCTTTCGGAAGTTTCGATGTAAGGATTCCTTTACTAACACAATGCAGCCATCTCACGCAAATCGTTTACCTGTAACTATTCAATATCCTTTGAAAAATTAATCACCGCGGAGCATTTCCGCCGTCGAATCCATTTTGAATTTGATAAATGTATTGCTTGTGAAGTATGTGGGACTTGGCCAATATTTCGGGGTGTGTTTACAAAATTCCAATTTAAACAAATAGAAAACCAGAACCATGATTTACATAATGGTATTCAAGCAGGTTAGATCGAAGACTTATTATTATTATGAATTAACCTAAATTAAAGTTTATGTTTATTTCAGGTAAATGTGACTGTGAATCATACATTGGAAAATTAAAGCTGATAGTAAACTTTACTTAATAGTTTAAAAGATCTTGAGCCTCTTCACACATTGCCGGCCGATTAATTTTGAATTAGATGCTCACATCTCATTTTTTTATTATAATATATCAATTGTGTAATTGCGCATTCTATTTTTGTATTTCATAATCAAGAATAGTTTTCTCCCCTTTACTTAAAAAACAAAGGATAAGCCAACGGTGTCTAACCCAGTGGAAAGGGCCTTGATTCGCAGACCAATGGTATTAGGTTCGAACCCCCGTGACACCTCGACAATGTGTGTAAGAAAAGCCCCACCACCAATATCGCTTTTATAAATAAAATAAAAAACAAAACGAAACAAAAAGACAAAGATGGAAGACGGAAAAACCCTAAATGAAAATTGCAGATGTGGATGACAGAAATGAGACGAGGGGGTTATAATCTTGTGGTAATGTGATAGGTGAAGGCCGTTAGGTTGGTTAGCTGGTAAGGATTCGTTTAAATGCAGCAAACTCCATGCACAAGTTTTATGGGGAAAGGAGAGTTAGATCGATCTGTAAGCAGAAATATCGCTGCCTAAAGTTCTCAACAGCTCGTCAAGCCTCAAGGACTCAATTCCCGTACACAATCTAATTATAATGGTTCATAAATAATCCATAAATTCGAGGGTCCACAAATTGGCTCTCAGCTCACATGAAAGTCGAATTTACATGTGTAGCCACCCTTTCGGCCCACCAAGGATGTATTTGCCACATCAATGTCACTATACTGTAAGAGGGCTTTGAAGCCAAGCCAGAGCACTGCATGGCTGATTTAGAATAGGAGAAAGTCTCGGGTGTTTTCATTTCTATTCTTACACTATCTTTTGTATTTTTAATACTTTTTAATCAATTTTATTCTTTTTCTTTCCTATTCTACCCCTATTCTACATTAATTTCTTTTTACTTAACTTTTATATTATTTCTTTTTCTTTATACTTAATTTTTCAACTACACTCTATTTTCTTTTTCATTTTTTTCATTTTATTGAGTAAGAAATAATTAACACTTATATTTGTCTAGGCAAAATTACATGGTCTACCTGCTTAGAAAGTACAAACAACCAAGAATTGAAGAGAAAGAAAAAATAAAAAAATGGAATAGAATTCTTCTCGTAGATATAATTTGGGGCATTCCAAGTCTGTAGGGGAATCCAAAAGCTTGGGTTTTATTGTTGTGTTACATTGATGATGGAGAAATCCAAAAGCCTAGGTTTTGTTCACTCTAATTGATTGAGTGCCCATATCAAAACTTTAATGTAGGGTGAGGGTAGAATAGGAAAGAGAAAGAACACAAAAGAACAAAATTGATTAAAAAATTCTAAAATACAAAAGGGAGGTAAGTGGAGAAAATGAGAGTGGGAAAATGAGCTTCCTTTATATATATTAGCCTCTTTAAGTGTGCTCCTACATTTGCAAGAAATCTTTTTCTTTCAAGTCATTAAAAAATAGACTCATACAACAAAAATACTCTACACAATAATCCGCTTATTTTATTACATTTAAATAAAATCTAATTTTGAATTGGATGGTTTGTGTATTATGACATATTTACAAATCATGTCATCAACCCCTTTTTGTTGATGGATGTTTTTCTCTTTAAAAAAAATGGAGCTTCACTATCACTAGTAAAAAAAACCCCTTGCGCGAACAATTTTTGCGCGACGAAACACAATTCGTCGCTCAAAGTGACTTTGCGCGACGAAAATTAAACTTCGTCGCTCAAAGTCTTACGCGATTAAATTTTGCGCAACGAAACACAAATCGTCGCACAAAGTCACTTTGCGCGACAAACCTTTGCGCGACGAAGTGTGGTTCGTCTCGTAAAATCTTTACAAAAATAAACAAAATAAAAAATTATTTTTAAAAATCTTTGGATGACTTTGCGCGACGAAATAATAAAATTCGGTGCACAAAGTCTTGCGCGACGAAGTGTGGTTCGTCTCGTAAAATCTTTACAAAAATAAACAAAATAAAAAATTATTTTTAAAAATCTTTGGATGACTTTGCGCGACGAAATAATAAAATTCGGTGCACAAAGTCTTGCGCGACGAAGTGTGGTTCGTCTCGTAAAATCTTTACAAAAATAAACAAAATAAAAAATTATTTTTAAAAATCTTTGGATGACTTTGCGCGACGAAATAATAAAATTCGGTGCACAAAGTCTTGCGCGACGAAGTGTGGTTCGTCTCGTAAAATCTTTATGTTAGAAAAATATAATATTTTAAATGTATTATATTTTAAATTGACGATCAAATTGGTTCATTGTATTCATATAGGGTCAATGAGTGTAGCTGTAAAAAATCATCAAAATCAGAGTTGAAATAACCGTTAAATCGTGATTTTTCATTTATAACCGTCGAAAAGTTTTGTCATATTACTTAATCTCTGAATGTTTATTTTTTCCGATTTTTGGCGTATATGATCTCGAAGTGTAAACAAACAAGTTTGACGGTTGGATCATTGAAACTAGTTT
>NW_018921624.1:543952-562128 GCF_002207925.1 Prunus avium | reverse complement strand
TTTTTTTTTTTTGTAGGGAATCGTCGAGACTTTGACGGCTAAAGTTGAGGATTTGGACGCTATCGAAACATATCCTCCGCCACTATCACCACAATAGGCTTGTAGATTTTATTATTGTACTTTGTTAATTTATGTGTACATTTTGAATATTATATATATTGGATAATTTGACCACTATTTTTCATATGTAATTTTATTTTGAATATTTCAATTTAAATTAAAGTAATTAAAAAAAAATAAAATCATACAATTAAATTAAATTTAAAAAGTAAAAATTTGAAAAATTAATATAATGAAATTGATATAAGAGAAATAATAAAAAAAAAATGTCAAAAACCTTGGGTGACAAAATATTTCGTCGAGCAAACTATTAAACTAGTTTATTTTAATTTAAATTTTTAAATTTTTTTTAAAAAAAACAAAAATTTAAAAAAATTGAATATTTCGTCGCGCAAAGATTTGCGCGACATTAGGATTCGTCGCGCAAAGCGACATTAACTTTCGTCGCGCAAAGTAATTAATATTCGTCGCGCAAAGTTGATAGTATTCGTCGCGCAAAGTATCTTTTAGCGACGTTAGTATTCGTCGCGCAAAGTTGTTATCGTTCGTCGCGCAAAGTATCTTTGCGAGACAAAAAAAAAAATTTCGTCGCGCAAAACCTTTCTTTACGATCTTTGCGCGACCAAAATTTCGTCGCTCAAACTTTGCGCAACGAAATTGTACTTTGCGCAACAAAATTATTTCGTCGCGCAAAGTGTTTTTTATAGTAGTGTATTATACTCAATATAGGGGCTCACATTATAAAATGAATCCTACATGAAATAGACTTTAGAGCATTTCCACCCTTTTGCCATAAAAAAGGGCAAGGGAAGGCAAGGGTTGTTACTATTCATGTGAATAGTGCCAGCCCTTGCAAAAAGCAAGTTGTGTTTCTACCCATTGCCATGGCAAAGGCCAATTACTATTCACTTTAATTTTTTTTTTTTTTTTTTATAATACTTAAACGATTGATTTGGATAAGATTTTGAATAAGAGAAATCCTAGCTCTTGTTTTGTCTTTGCCCTTCTCTTCGCCAAAAGGTTAAACCAGCCCCTTTCCAAGATTAAATTTGCTCACACGTCAATTTACCCACGCTTGGGCAATCGTCAAACTCCTTGTCATGTCGCACCACATGTACTCGTTATCCCCTTTTTAACTTTCTTTCTTATCACTCTTACTCACCCTCACATTTTAAATTCATTTCCAATATTAGTCGGCCAATGGAACATGATACTTTCACAGAGGTTGTTTCTGATCCACACTGGCAAGAGGCCATGCAATCTGAACTAGCGGCCTTGGAATCCAACCAGACTTGGTCCCTCACTTCTCTTCCTCCCAGGAATCAACCCATTAGATGCAAATGGGTCTATAAAATCAAGCATCACTCCAATGGCACCATTGAGCCCTATAAGGCTTGTCTCATGGCCAAAGGATATACTCAAACTAAAGGTCTTGACTACCATGATACATTTTCTCCTACTGCCAAAATGGTTTATGTTAGATGTGTTCTGGCCCTTGCCGCTGCCCATAACTAGTGTTTGCATCAACTTGACGTCCACAATGTATTCCTTCATGGTGATTTACATGAGAGGAAATTTATATATCACCTCCTCTAAGTCTTCTGCAACAAGGGGAGCATTTGGTATGTCGCCTTCACAAATCCTTGTACGGATTAAAGCAAGCATCTCACCAATGGTTTTCTAAGTTCACTAAAGCCATACAAGCTGTTGGTTTTACTCCATCCATAGCTAATTATTCGCTTTTTACCTGCAAAAATGGCAAGTCATTCTAATCAGTTCACAATTGTATATTATTTTGTACCCTTCTAGCTTATGATTTGGTTATGTTTTTGAGTTGAACCTGTGCTTTTAATCTCTTTTGTGTTTATCATTCAGTTATTTGAGCTTTAGGTAGCAATGGTGGCTTTGGATAGGAAAAATGTAAAATGGTGCAAAAATGTGCAAACTGAGTTAGCAATTCGTTTCGGCCTTAACATCTTCATCCGACCTTAGATTGGTCCAAATGGCATGAAGTTGGATTGGTTCTGTGATAATCTTTCAGCGATTGCTTTGTCTTTTAATCCTGTTCAACATCAACGCACTAAGCATATTGAGGTTGATGTTCATTTTGTGAGGGAAAGGGTTGCAAAGAAACAGCTCTCTGTTCAGTTTGTCTCCTCCAAAGAGCAGTTTGCTGATATTCTGACTAAGGGTCTGAGTTCTCCGCTGTTTCACACTCACTGTCACAATCTCATGCTTTGATCATCCAAGCATGAGTTTGCGGGGGGATGATAGAGTATATAGATTAATGTATAGGATGTTGCCACTTGTCATTAGATTAGAAGGTTGATAGTTAAGGCAGTTAGCTTTGTTGTTAAAGATATATAAAGCCTTAATCTTTGGGTTACTGTTCAATAAGAAATATACGAAGAATTTTCAATCTCTCTCTCTTCTCTTTGAGCTATTTTCTCTCTAAACCCTCTGAATACATTCTCTAGATTTGTTTACATTAACAACAAGGACCTTTTTTTCCTGCTAAAAATGAGATGAAGTTGACGACATACTGTGATTCAGATTGGGCGGGATGTCCAACAACACAGAGGTCAACAAGTGGCTATTGCGTGTTCCTTGGCAATTCTATCGCAAGACATGCAACGTTCCTAGACCCAAAACCAGCTACTTTACACTTTGACAACCAAGCTGCACCGCACATATTTGCCAATTCAGTGTTCCAAGATATACTTCATCTCAACAGCAAGTAGCAAATTGGTAGTTCACAATATTTACTCTTCAACTTAAGGGGGAGTGTTGAGAAGTCAACTAAATCCCAATACATTAGGGATTGAATGATTAGCCAAATTATATGTAATTGATTGCACATGATTTGCTTTCCTTTATTAATCTCTTGATTGTAGGAAACCTGTGCATAAATTCCTTTGACATTGTAAAGAGAAAATATTCCGGTAATGAAATATTCTTCCTTTGATTACAATTTTACAAAATTGATCAAACTTTAGCGAAGTCAAATATGAACAGAGGTACCTGATGCAAGCGGATCGACGGAGTCGGCTCCCATTCAACATATCTTATCCGTTTCAAATGTTCCCCAATGAAAAACGTTGTCCTGAAAAAAAAGTAAAGCCCAAACTTCATCTCGAAAAGAAAGACGTGAAATATGAACATATATTAATATAAAAGATGAAAAGATAGCCACCACTTTTCTCAATGGGCATCTCCAAAAGCAGAAAACTCGGTTGGCCTAGTAGCCATATACCATGATGACTTTCCCTTACCAAGCAAAGTTTTGTCGTTATGGAGCTTTTAATATTCCAGTTTCACACACAAACCCAATAGAGGAATCTCATTTAATTTCCCCACTTTCACACCATAATTAATTAACATATATATATGAGTATTTGTTTTCATATACAAGAATCTTATCTTACATTGAGAGATATCTCAAACTAATAATATGGGGAACACAATTGGAGGAAGAAACAAAGCAAAGGTGATGAAGATCAGTGGGGAAACCTTCAAGGTCAAAACCCCAATAAGAGCATGGGATGTGGTGAAGGACTATCCAGGCCATGTGCTTTTGAACTCAGAAGCTGTAAAGCACTTTGGTGTGAGAGCAAAGCCATTGGAACCACAACAAGACCTAAGGCCCAGGAAAATATACTTCCTAGTCCAACTGCCAAAGTTTCCAGAGGAAGAGAAAAAAGTGCCAAGAAGAGTGCGTTCTGGCATTCAGGTGAGTGCCAAGGACAGGCTCGAGTGCCTGATGCTGTCTCGAAGGTCTGTTTCGGACCTTACGAGTGTCCGAGCCGCGTCTGCCGGCTCGGAAGGTCCGGTCAGGATGAAGGTGAGGGTGCCGAGGGCTCAAATGGTAAAGTTGGTTGAAGAGAGCAATGATGACGTGGAAATTGCTGAGAGGATTATAGAGCTTTATATGGCGAATAATGGTGGGAAGGTGGATGCGGACATGGTGGAGGAGGAGGGTGAACAAGGTGTTTTGCAGCAGCGGAAAGCGGCCGGCCATGGTAGCATCAGAGTCAAAGAGAACCTCAAGCTGCGTCACGAGGTATTATCCCTTTCCTCATTTGTCTGCTTCCTTTCCTTTAACAAAAAAAACAAAGAAGATATTATTTAGTTACTTTTTTTCTATTTTTTAGTGGGGAAAACCATTCGATTCACGTGAAGCACTTGCTAAATAGAAGCACTTACTAAAAATCTGCTTAATTAGAAGCACTTCCTAAATACCAATTTTTTCATAAAGTGTTGTCTGAATAGGCATCTAAAATCCCCAAATTAGATGGGGAGATAAAGTTAAGAGTAATTTTGCATAGAAGTTAAATGAGCTTTAGGAGGAGGATCTTAACAAATGAAACACCATAATCACACATCAATTAGGGTAATACTAGGCTTACCATATTTTTATATCACATTGTGTACCACATTTCTAATAGAAACAGAACCCATCAATACAATGGGACCCACCTCCATTAGAGAGATAGTACAAAATATGGTAAGCCTAACATTTTCCATTCTTTAATACTAATAATACTTCAACAAGTACATGGAAAACGTCACAAGAATATATGGCATTGTTCCTTCTTCCTACCCTAATTAGTTTTTAATACACTCAGATTAGATGGAACTCAAATTTGACTTATGAGGGCTTGTACAGAATTTATATTTTAGTCAACTTTGCCGTTTTGAAAGATACATGGCATTCATTCTTAGATTAATGATGGCATGGAGCTTCACTAGTTTTTTTATTATAAAATATATAATTGTTATTATTAAATAAAAGTTTCCATGTCGTACATGGGGTGGCACCACATTAGAAAAGTGGGTCAAATTCTCCTCCTCCCCTCAAGTGCATCCAGATTCGATTCACGTAGAAGACAATTTTGAGACAACCCAATATAATACAATCCTCTCACCCTCCCTAACAGATGAAAAAAAAAAAAACAAACAAGCCTCTATGTCAACTCCTTAGAATGTAAATGGGGATTTGCACGTGAAATTTCTCATTTTGGGTTGCTATAGACAAATGGTTAGGTGACTCAGAGTTTTTTTATAAATATTTGATCTCTTTTAAGGGTATCCTACACATGATGACTCTAATATTTTAGTGAAGGCTTCTAGATGAGGGGTCTTCTACACTAGGAGGAGCCCTGCAATGAGAAGGGGAAGCGAAACATAGTTCACTCCAAATAGCATTATTCTATCTCACTAGGCAATTTATGCCAACCACAAATGTTTTGGTAGTTGTATAATGCACCGACATGGAAAACTCTCATATCCTCCCACAAATGTTTTGGTAGTTGTATTTTCCCGATCGTTGAAAAATACCAATCACAATTGTCTACGTAGTCTCTTGCTTTATGACATTTTTTTGCATATTAAATACAATGTCATGGAAGCAAAGTAGCCATGGGGAAAGAGCAGTACATTACATCATGGAAGCAAACTATTTTTTTAAAATGCATCTTTTATATTTCATACTCGTGGCATAATATCATTGAATTTGTGAGCTCCTCATACGTGCTACTTCTGCAAACTGAAAGATTCTTTGACGGAATCCATCGGCAGAGACAAATATAATTATTTTATGGTTTTATATGATATGAGTAGTTTACCACATCATGTTGTTGCAGACAATATATCTTACATGAATTATATATGAATTTGCAGAAGCGAGTGAGTTTTGTTCCTGTGGAAGAAGGAGAAATTCGTTTAGATACAGCTCCTCAATAGCAGCCAATCAGAAGTAACAAAAATTGCAATCCACCTTCACCAGGACTTCTTTACTGGTGCGCTTAATTTGTATATATATGAAACATACTTTCTTTTTGCATAGTATGATATTATTTAGCTCCTGTAAAATTATTACTTTGTTAACATCTAGCGGCTCTTGTATGGAAGACGGGTTTTCTGTCTCAAAAGAGCTTCTCTTGTTGTTGGGGATGTATAAATTATAATTTGCCCAATTCAAAAGTGACTCTCAACTCAAATGTGTTCCCGCATTTTTTGTGTAGTGAAAGAGCGATTAGAGAACATGCATACACAATATATATATATATGTATTTACGCATTCTACGTTGTATGCCATCTCTATTGTGGAACGTATGGAGAGAGACAGGGTCGGTCTTGAGTTTTCTAGGACTTGGGGCGAAAATCTAAATTGTGCACCTTTATTACAAAAAAAAAAATTCACAGTAACATTCGAATAGGAACTGACAATAAATTTTAAAAACCAAGATTAATTCAAATCAAAAACAAAATAACATACCTACGTAGAGACTAGAGAATCAGATAGAACCTTAACCTGCTAGTCTCAAACTTGTGACATATATATAATAATAATAAAAACCAATAAACTAGAATTAATTACTCTAAAATTGTAGCTGCACTCTAATAGTTTTAAAGTAAGTACGTGTACATCATAGAATTTTCCCCCCGGGGGGAGGGGTACTTTACTAGTGCATTATTTTTTATATTTTTTTATACCTCTTATATTTGGTTTTTTAGGGAAAGTTAATTAAAAAGAGCATTATTACCTTATTTTCCTTATTTTCAGCTATTCTGCGCTCTTGGAAGGATTTCGATTGAAAATCGACTTTTCGAATGAATTTTAGTGCAAGGCCAATTGGATAAGAAAGCTAAGACATTGAAGATCATTGTGTCAAAGTTTCATAATTTTCTACTAAGCCAAATGCTCCAAACTTGCAAGTCAAGACAGCCTAAGCAAAATCCGATCAGAACTGCTGTAGATGATTGAAGAGTTGAACACTTTTCCGATTTTTTCTAGTGGCGTGTGATATATGCTTGGAAATCTTAGAGATCAAGCTACAGTTCTCATATTTTTCCAAAATTTTCTAGAAAGTGGAAAGACCCAAAAATGTGAGTGAAAGTTGGCTGACGTGTTTCCAAGTCATAGAATGATTCTTTCCTACCTTGTTTTCTTACATTGAAATGGATTTTGTTTTGCTTTACGAGAGTTTTTCCAAGCCTTTTTAGAGTAGGGTTTCGTTGTTTTACACTATAAAAGGCCACTCTAAGCTTTCTCTAAGGGGACCATCTTCATACCATATACTTTTTCACCATATTTCAATACACCCACAAATATATCAGAGAGAGAGCCAAGAGTTGCTGCCGCTGTGCTTTTGGAGCTTATGAAGGTGTTGCTGTGGAGAATCCAAAGATCAAATTCATCTGCCTAATTGGTTTTATGACAACAATTAATACTTAATTTTTATAGTTATATTAAATTCTTATTACTAATCCATGTTGAGTATTTGTTACTGTTCTTAATGCTTTGAATATCTAGCCAGTATTTAATAGATTTGATTATCCAAGCAGAGATCAAGAGGTGATGTTTGGTGTTTTCTTCTCATAACAAATACCATGTCTTGAATGTGTGCCCGAGAGGAACTAACATGACTCATGCAATTTTCTTGCAGGTTCTCATAGAACTTAATGGGTTCTTGATTTTCTAAATCCGTTGCTTGAGAGAGAATGGGTTGTTAATTAAGAATACTTTTGGTTGAGCTCGAGAGGGGATATCGAATGAATTAGGAGAAACCAATTGTCAAGATGGGTAATAATTAGGGTTAATTGGTTATGGTGAAATCGGATGGTCTAGTGTCTCATCAACTTGATTTTCCATTGTTAATTAAATTGTTATTTTTCATATTTGTTTTAATTTAATTTAATAAATCAATCACTCTCATTAATCAATTGTTCAAATAAACTTATGAATTAATCATAATTGGTACTTAAAAGGAAATTACAGTTTTCGTGGGAACGACACTTCACTTATCTTTATATTACTTATGCGGATTATGCACTTACAATAATTTCACAGCAAAAGCCTAGTTCTTTTAACTTATTTTGGGCCTTACTATGCTACTTTTTTTCTTCTTTTAATATATATATTTTACACTAGATAATGGGGGAGGGGAATATATATAAGAGGGTTCCTAGGGATACTCAGTAAAGGGATCGAACCCGAGTGGTGCACTGGGAGGTAGGGTGGGCACTGGGAGGGTGAGAATATATATTCATTATCATAGCCTTAACTACCCATGATACCGTTTTGATAGTTTTTTTTTTTGGTTGCTAAAGTTAGAAAGGAGATGGGGGTTTTCTCATACACACAACCAAGGTGTCATTAGGATTCAAACTTGAGATCACTTATCTACAAGTCAATGTCATTTTCCACTAGCCTAAACCCCATTGGCCATTTTGATAGTCTAATAAGACATCACTTGTTGGTAAGTCTTGAAGCAAAAACAGGCGTTCATATTTTCTCTCCAAACTGAAAGATTATGATCTGCCCTTAGTAATGAGGATGACATTAATTAATCTATGACTATACTTTGATTAGTATTTCATGATCTACCAATATGCAACTCATGCACTAAAACATTGAAGATCATGTGCATCTATATGCAAGTGTGTTCAAGGGGTTCATGCAAAACTCAATTTAAAATGATGAAAAAGAAATTGAGTCAGAAAATTAAAGGCATATATATATAAATACCGAAATTCATTCTAACATGACACAAAAGAAGCAAAAATATTTGTGCGATTTAAAAAACCTCAGTAGCTGAGCCTTTCCAAGAGAGAAGTAGCCATCTGCAAAACAAGGGAGAAACAAGATTAGTGATTTCGGTCAGGCGATTCGGGCAGCAGGTTTCCTTCAGAATCATAATCAATTTTCCCGGAAAAATTCAGTGGAGCACAACGTTCTCCCATAATTATGCTTTTCCTCCAAACTGCTTCATCACTATGATCATCATCATCATCATCATCTTTTTGATCTTCTTCTCCTGCCTCCATCTTCCTCCAAGAAACCATCTTCGCCATCGCCAGAGCTTTGCTGCTAATCTTGCTGTTTAACTTGGCAATGAACTTTACATCTTTCGACTCGGAGTTTGTGGTCGCTTCCTCCTTTTTCTCGTGTGATTTTTTACTCTTGTGGGAAGCACAGAGAAATATTAAGAGAGAAAACATGGAGAAAAATACAATGAGGGCGAAGAGAAAATCTGATGGGTGTTGAAACAAGTGGTGAGAGGCCATGGAGAAGCTTGTAGCAAGAGGCCTTGCCATGGCTACAAGGAGGAGAGGAGGGATGGATGAGGAAACAAAATTGGAGTTTAATTTATGATTTGCATGAGCTCTTAAAGAGTCGCAGAAAGTGATGAATATTAATACATATCCTTTGAGCCTCTTGAAGGTATTTCTCATATCTACAACTATGGGGTGAGTCATTCTATAGTGACGTGGCATCCTCCTGTTGCGCCGCTGACAAAGTGGGGGCCATCCGGGTTCACCGTGTTACACAAGGCTACATGGACTTGACCGATTGACTTAGAGTCGTCTTTACAAGTTTTTGGAGCCATTGGCCTCTTTTGCATCCACAAGTTCTTTTTTGAGATATTTAATTATATACTCATTCTTAGCACCAGTAATATGGATAAATTCTACACTATTTAATTTTTATATACAAACCCAAAAAATGATAGCTAGCCTATTTAATTTAATTTTGATTATTAAATTACTTTGATACTATATTGAGTGTTTTGGATTTTTTTATGAGGTTTTGGGATTAAGAAATCGATGTCAGTTTTGTAATTTATAGGAAGTTTAAAGCTTCTTTGTTATGTTGTAAATGGGCGTTTGGTGTGTTTCTAAAGTCCATTTCTTTGTTGAGCGTTAGTCCCGTTTCTTTACCAAAAAAGAAAAGTCCATTTTATGTGCGGTTTTTTTTATAATCCCTTTATTAGGTATAATAGTAAACCTTCCCCTTTTTTTTTCCTTTCTTTCTGTTTATTTTTTTTCCATTTTATGTGCGGTCCATATATAGATACCCTTTTTCTTTTTCCTAGGCCTTACTTTGCTTGGTTTGAATAGGAAGGAAGAAATTGGAGAGACTTCTAAGCAAAACCATATACTCTTACCAAATAAAAATATTGAAAGGAATAGTGGTGGGCCTATATGTACATATGCAACATGTTAATTATATATAACAGTCCCGTTCTCCTGGACCCTGTGGTCCAAGAAAACTGTGGTCAACCACCCTTAGATGTTGAGAGAAAAAACTGATTTAAAAATTATAATTGTATCATCAAAACACTATTTTGATTATTAAAAATAAGTTTTTTTTAAAAAAAAAAACCAAACAACCACAACCATCCTCCGATTGAAAAAAGGCAGAACTTTCCACCACCGGGAGATCAATTTCCACCATCTCCTTCATACAACGGAGCAGATCAACCTCCACCTCCGCCTTTAGAAAATTCTAAATAAAATCTTTAAAAACAAGATCTCTATAATAAATAAAAAAAGGCACCCCCACACCAAATCTCCCCATTCCTTGTTCCAGAAGCACATCAACTCGCCCCTCTCTATGTGTTTGTCTCCATGAGACTCTCTGTCATGTGGATGGGTGTGGTGAGAAGAAAGACCAGTACATCTAGCCACCCACCCAACAGCGAATTGCTTGTTGTATCTCGCCCCTCCTCTCGACCAGATTGCCGCTAATGACCAGATTCTCTGGTCGGGTCCTTCATCTTCACCATTCAAATGGGTCAGTTTTCGGATCCTGTTGAGGCCATCGAGCTCACTTCCCCGAGTTTGTTGTAATTTCAACCGGAGTTGGGTGGCTGTGAACGTCGATGGATGCAAGGGCATGTTCTTCGTTTTCTCCAGAGAGCGTGTTTTGCTTTCTTTTACTTTTTTAATTTTAATTTTTGTTAAATAAAATTAATATAAAATGATAACATATTGATTTTTAAATTAGATCTAATGGTGCGTGACCACAGTTTCCTTGGACTATAAGGGTCCAAGAGAACGGGACTGTTATATATAATTTATGTTATTATCAGATGATTTGATTATAGTTAGGGATGGCAAAAATCCATGTGGGAGCGACTAATGAGAGAATCTCCGAACTTGAAAAATTCCTGACGGGTATGAAAAGGGGATAATATTGCCGTCCCCATCCCCGAATCCGACCCGAAAATATATATGTTTATATTTAAATAAATAATGACCAAAGATAATTTAGTGTAGGCCACAATGTTGGGTTGGGGTGGGACCTGAGTTGCAAGACCAAAAAAGCCCATAGCAGATGTTGGCTTATTATGTAAAAAGAATTCCTAAAGAAGCTGCAGGTCAGTTACCATTTGTTCTTACATTCGTAATTTACGGAAAATTCCAACAAAGTACAACTAGGATAGGCAGTGGCGGATCCACATAGGGGCAAGAGGGGTCAATTGACCCCTGCAAACCCAGAAGCTACCATAGGAGGCCAAGAACTTGACCCCTGAAAATTGCCCAGAAGGTGTTTGATGAAATGCCACAAAGAGGAAGCAGCCACAGCACCACAGGCAGCAAGCAGCACGCAGAGCTCAACAGCGTCGCCTCTTTTTTCTCCCTACGTCAAAACGACGTCGTTCCACTTAAGAGTTTTTTTATAAAAAAAAAAAAAAAAAACCCTTGCCAAAACGACGTCGTTTTGGCTAAGGTGTTTTTAAAAAGAAATTAATCTGCTGCCCGATAAAACCTACGAGTGCAGCTTGGAGAGGTACAGGTTTCTCTCTCCTCCCTCTCTTTCTTTTTTATTGCTTTTCCTTCTCTCTTTTTATTTTTTCTTTTCTTTCCCTCTTCTCCCTTCTCCTCTTTGATGAAAAACCCTTTTTTATAATATTCATAATATTTTTCTTTATTTTCCTTATTTTATAATTAATACTCACAAATTCCTCAAATCTTGAGTGACAACTTCGTCTATAAAAGAAAATAAGAGGAAAACACAAAATAACAACTCAGGGGAAAAAAAAACTTGAAGAAAAATCCACCAATTTTCTTACCATGACTTATTTTAATCTAAAAAAAAATCAAAATGAAGCTCCCTTCGATTCTTGAAAGCTCATCAGATTTGAATTTATCTCTTGCTCCTCCTTTTTAACCCAGGAAACATCACTCGTAGGGTATCACATATTTTTGTCCTACAGCCGCAATATTTATAAATTTTCTTAGTGTCGTAATAAATTTAAAGTTGCTTACTCTATGCGTTGAATCTTTGTAAGATTGTTTAATAATAATATGGTCTTAAATTTTTGTAGATTGGTTAATGCATTCTAGATTTGTCTAAAAAAATTTGTGAGCTTTTATACATTGATCCCCGAAGAGGAAATTCCTGGAGCTTTTATACATTGACCCCCGAAGAGGAAATTCCTGGATCCGCCACTGAGGATAGGAGGATCTTATTTCCAACCCCAACTAAGTTGTATTGGTCGGTCAAGGCAGTGAGTCTGCCCCTTTTGCAGACAAATTCAAATCCCCCATCCAGAAAATTAAATTAATTTAGAGTAATTTAAACCATAGCTTGTAGTATACGTTGATATATTGCTGGTAAGGAATGACAGAAAACAGATAATAGATAGAGAGCTAGAATTCAGAACTAAACGATGAGTATCAATACAGATTAGGAAATAAACTGTGCTGTTATTAATGATAAGCAGATTGAAACTGCAGACATAGACAAAGCTTATACATATTACTAGTAAGCTTTTACACACACAAATTAAGATTAACCAAAAAAACTTTGATTAATTTTTGCATCAAATTGGAATGGCTCTAGAGACCTTCGGATAAACAACAGTGGCCGGATGAGCCATGATTCTTCTCCCCTTGACGTGCTTGAACAAGTAAACAAAAGCCCCAACAGGCCATTCAACAATGGCAGCTGCGAGAAAGGCTACACACCCTAGGGTAGGCCCCAGCACCTTGCACCTACATGGGTTGCTACGTGTGCCGCACTGCACACATCCCATTCCACCGGTCATAATGACGATGTGCTGCTGGGAATCTGATGATCAATGGAAACTCAAAGCAGCGATCGATCGATCAAAAGATTTTAGGGAATGGCTGTTTGTTCGTGTTTGAATGGAGCTGGGGGAGCTTGGTTTTTATAGGGATATAAATTTCTTGAGCAGTTTGAAATAATTCCAACTGTGGAAAGCATATTTTTATAAGCATTGGTAGGGTTGATGAGAGAGGAATATATAAATACGTGTTATGTTTAGCAAAGGCATGGGCGACACGTGTCCTCTTTTCGGACAGGTGTTTTGATTTCTTAGTTTGTTACGTCGGTGCTGGCACTTATCCAGCTTGGTCCAATCAAAACATGACACCAATCGTTAATCGTACATGGAACTATTTTCGATCTTTAATTTGCTCTTTCCAATCGTTTACTCTCTTTTACTTTTAGCATCGATGCTTGGTTTTGGTGGGGCCCTCTAGTGGGATTTTTTCAAAATATCTACTCCCTCTCTACTGTGCCTTTGTCGACTTGGGAGGGTTCTTGGGCTCATCCAATCGGGCTTTATGGAATTGGGTTTCAACAGCCGACATATCTCGGGTTGAGTCGCTTATCATTTGGGATTCAAACACGTCATTTCGGATGTATAGATAATTGTTCTTAACAACTTCAGCAATAAGCTCAATGCCAATATACGTGCTTTTTTCGTCCCAAGTTTTAATTTAGGGTTAAACGATGGAGCTGATTTTCCAACTCCTCTTTTCTCCACTACCTTTACCCTAGATTAATTTCTTAGCTCTTGGGAAATGTGTCTGCTCTTGTATGGTTGAATTTTCTTAGCCACCAAACATGTTTTTTTTGGCAACTCGTGTTGTATTAAATCTTCTTTTGTATTTGTTACTAAAGTTGTGATTTTAATTTGAGCTATTGAGTAAATGAAGATTTTGTTCAATTTAGTTACTCTTTCTTTGTTTTTTGTTTATTTGTGGCCATATTGGCTATCTATGTATTTTATTGTCTTTTGCATTAAAATTTGTTTCCTTTTCAAGAAAAAAAAACATATGGTTGCAAGGTTTATTCATGGAGCATGAGTTTTTGCAGCAAGTGCACCATATAATTTTGCATAGAAAAGTATATAGTGTTAATTATTTCTTACTCGATTAGTGCATTACATTGCTAAAGCTCCAAGAAAAAGACAATGTTTAAAAAAGTGAAGTAAAAAGAAATTAATGCAAAGTAAGGATATAATAGGAAATAGAAAGAACAAAGAACAAAATTTATTATTAAAAAATATTAAAAAGTAAAAGGGAGTATAAATGGAGAAAAGAGGAGTGGAAAAATCAGCTCCCTTAAATAATTAACTAATTAAATGGGAACACTTGACACATTATGGTTGTACCAATTGACCAACTATATAGAATTCCCTCTTAGTCATCAAGTAGGTTAAAGAATTCTTGAATCCTATATACAAGAGGTTGATCACTACATTGCTTATAAGAATAATCTGAATTACAAGATAGATTGAGTATATATACTCAGAAGACTAAAGCTAACACAGATAACTGCATTGCTTAACAACTAAGCAACCCCCTTAACCATTGACTAACTACTTAATAGAACAACTGACTGGCACATGAGTAGCATGAGAACAAATGGTCTACACTTGAAGTTGCCGACCTCTAATTTTAGCTCTCCCTGTTTAGCCTAGCCGGCGCAGGGGAGGGAGGAGGAAAGACGTCGACGACCGCACTTTTATTATAGTGTGACATCTACAATTGAAGATTCCGGCCTGTACTTTTAGCACTGCTCGTTTATACCCTTTGCCATTCAAATATACTTCACAATTTGTTTGGTGTTAATGGTGATGAAATGCATAAAACTCTAGCCTTTGAAAACTGAAAGTGGTTTGGCTGTCCTAGACATGTGACGGCATCTAGTTTTCATTCTGGTAAAAAAAAATTCTACTTTTTTTTTTTCTTTCAATTCTGCATTGCTTAAAAAGAAACAAAAAAAAGCTAGAGGCATTGGCTTTTCAATCGATCTTTTGCCAGGGCATATGATTCCATTCTTTGTTAATGAAATGTAACCATAGCCTGAGAGTGCTGCTTTTGGAATCCACTTTCAATGCTTAGCATATTGGAATGCGATCTTGATCAAAACTTCACTACAAACTTTTTGGCAGATGGAACATATATTGTGAAACATTATATATAATTACAATAACGCTATTTGTACTACCTTTATTGACCACCTCTCTAATATAGAGGTGGATCCCATCAATGTATGCGAGACCCCCCTGTATTAGAGAATGGGTCAGCAATGTGGTCAGTAAATGCGGTACAAATAACAATGTCCATATAATAATTGGTTAAATTATTGAAAGTGGCAAAAGTGGAAGAATAATGCCATTGCCAGCCACAGACTTTATTCTAAGGGGAAGCATTCTTGCTGGAGAGATGTATAAAGCAATCTTAACTATCAAAATGCCTAAAGTAAGTTAATATATGCTTGAAAAATCCCTAAAGTAAGTTAATTTGAATGTCCCCTTTAAGCAGAGCATGCTAATTAAGTTACTTGGATTTGTTAATTAATTCGTCAGATTAATTATGTACCCATATTTAATTAATTGTAGAGCTAATGATTGGAAACACTTGCTAATTCATCCATTTGTTTAAATTAAATTAAATTACGTATGTGAATGATTGAAAAGGTAGTTGTTGACATAATAAATAAAGGCACCTCATGCATTTACAGCATCCACATGCAATTCGCTTTCAAAACATTTCAACACAACATCTAAAGCGGCTCACAATATGAAGTCTCTCTCTTCCTTCAAACTATATGTTCCCCGAAATAACTAGAATTACCTAACCGCATGACCTCTCTCTTTATACCCTTTCATGCAACTAAACGTAAGCCACAAGCACCCATGTTAGGTATAGCTCAATCAGTTGAACTCTTCCACCTCCACTTATACGAGCGGAGGTTCGAAGCCCAATCAAATAAAACAAACGTAAGCCACAATCACAACATACAGAAGCACCCCTAAACAAATTCCCACACATTCCTTTCCCTACCCACCACTCTCTCTCTCTCTCTTTCTCTCTCAAACTCCAGTCCTTACATTCCTTTCCCCACCCACTACTCTCTCTCTCTCTCTCTCAAACCCCAGCTGTATTTTCACTCAATCTTGCCGGAAGTTAATGGCATTGCATCCACATCAAACACTTGTTTTCATCATGATTTTGATTTGGTCTTCAAACAGTGTCATGACCACTTCTGATCATGAAAACCAAAATGATCATCATCAACAAACACTGGTATCTCAGAAGCAAGAAGTTGATACGGGAATAAAATGCGGATCATGCCCTTGTGTGAACCCATGTGAGCAGCAGCAGCTGCCTCCACCGCCGCCTCCTTCTCCTCCTCCTCCTCCTCCTCCAAAGGCTCCAACAACAACAAGTCAAGATTGCACGCCAAACCCATATGTCACGCCAAACCCATATGTACCGCCACCTCCTCCAAGGTTTGTTTATGTGACAGGTCTGCCAGGGGATGTGTATCAGTACCAAACAGATGCGTATGCATATTACTCAGCTGCTCCACGTCATCTCTATAACTTGGGGCTGCTGCTTTTGGTGACATTAATTTGGCCAGGGTTTCAATATATATTACTTCTGTAAGTGCTTATGATATGAAGGCTGGCTAATTCGATCCAATCATATATTAATTAGGTCTGTTGTTAGAGATTATGCTGTTATTAGTAACTACTGTTGATCTAATTCTCTTGTCTTGTTCATTTCTATATATCTTCTATTCCGCTTCTACTGCCCAATTTAATAATTAATTTTTTTTTTCTCAATTACTGTTTACTGTTAATTTTGGGAGTTTTTAATTACTGCCCCTCCAACTTCCTATCTTTAGATTAAACATTTATTGGTAGAACTTGTTTATCTTTAGATAACTAATTAATGTGTTTGTTTTTTAATAAAACGCTTTGTAATTTAAAAGATTACTTTATAGTATTTTATTTTCATGATAATAAATTGTGGTTTATTGGAAATTAGACAAGTATAATATTTTTTAGGATTTGAATATTTCGTCAAACTTCCCTACTCCCTTGAAAATCGTTATCTCATTCCTTTTTTTTTTTTTTTAATAAAAATTTATTAATTTAGACACATTAATTAGTTATCCCACTTCAACTTTTCTAGCTATATTGCATGTTGACTGCTTTTCTGTCTAGTCTAAGCTTTTATTAAAGAGTTATTTACACTAACACTCATGAGTTTTTTAGTTTTTTCACAAAATCTATTGAGGTTTTAAATTATTTTCACAAAAACCCCTTTTCGTTGAGTGTTCGTCCAAAAATTGATGATTTTATATATAAAAAACTTATGCAAATGACAAATTAAACTCTATGAATGTATGTGTAATCTAATCTCAAAGGCTAACTTTGTCATTTAGATAATTTTTTTTGGGGGCTGATTTTCCCACTCCTCTTTTGTCCACTTACACTTCCTTTGTATGTTATAGTAAAAAGTATTAAAAATCAAAATGGAGTGTAAGTGAACAAAAGGGGAGTGGGAAAATTATCACCTTTTTTTATATATAAAATCATTATTTTTTGGGTAAACTGCCGAATTCCCCCCTGAACTTGTACATAACTATCAATTTACCCCATGACCTTTTTTTTTAGTGAATTAAGGGCTCGAATTAAATTTTATTATCAATGTTCCCCCTGCCATCTAAATCATCAACATTTCATCCAATTTGCTGTTAAATATGAGGGCAAATTGGTCATTTCATATATTAAAAATAATTAAATACTGTAAAATAAAATAATATGACATATAAAATGAAAAAAAAAATCATTTTAATAAATAGAGCAACCTCCCCTGCGTATAAACCCTACAAACCCAGCCCCCAATCGCCTCCCCACCCACACAGCTCCACCTTGATCTCCCCCACCTGCGCACCTCCCGAACCCTCAAACCCAGTAGCCCTGACCCACCTCACAAAACCTCTTTGATTAGGGAGCTAAGAAGAAATCGATGGTGGGAATTGAGAGAAGGGAGAGAGGATGAGGAAATGAAATTGAGAGAGAGAGAGAGAGGGGTGGGGCTGCTGAAATTTCTAGAGAAAATTTTCAAGTTCTAGGTGTGTGTTGTGGGTTGGGTGATTGGGTGGGGGTTTGGATTGGATTTGTTGCAGGAGGTGATCGGTTCATAATTGTATATCATTTTGTACCCTTCTAGCTTATGATTTGGTTATGTTTTTGAGTTAAACTTATGCTTTTAAT
>NW_018921624.1:480291-543591 GCF_002207925.1 Prunus avium | reverse complement strand
TGGGGTGGGGTGGGGCAGTTGCAGGTCCAAGAAGGGGAAGGGGGCTGAGGGAGATATGAACATGGAGATGGTGACTGTCCAATCCTACCAAACTTGAAATGACCAAAATAACCCTCAAATTGACGAATTAATGGATGAAATCTTCGAATTTTGACAGTAGGGGGAACATTGATAATAAAATTTAATTCGAGTCCTTAATTCGCTAAAAAAAAAAGTCAGGGGGTAATTTGAGAATTATGTACAAGTTCATGGGGTAAATCGGCAATATACCCTTATTTTTTAGACAAAAAATAACAAAAGGATTTTGTGAAAACAATTTAAAACCTCAAGGGAATGTTCGTGTAATTTATGAAATCTCAACGAGTTTTGTTAAAAAACATAAAACCTCAAGGAATTTTAGTGTAAATAACTCTTTATTAAAAGTAATTATGGATTAGATGTGTGGTGATGGTGTTAGAGATGTGGTGATGGTGATAGTGATAGTGGTCCATCCTTATGTACAAGAGTGTGAGGAATTGACAAATGTCAAGACATGGTAACTATGGCTTGGGAACGTGACACCTCACAAGTACAAATGTCTCTTTTTTCTTTTTTTCTTTTTTTCTTTTTTAACAATCGATAGGATATAAACATACCCGTAATACAACTACGTCATTGTAGGGTTAGCTAAAATTTATGTAAATGTCTATTAAGTTAACACCTACCATTAAACCAAAGGCTACTTGGTACAAATTGTCTTTGCATTCAACCATGGAATTAGTTCGGAACTTGACACCCAAATGAACTTAGTGTTGTTGGCCTTCTAATTGACTCGGAACTTGACACCCAAATGAACTTAGTGTTGTTGGCCTTCTAATTGACTAAATAATTATACGTGTAAGTCCACACCACACCATAAAACCGAGTATAATTAATTTAGGGTACTAATTTTCCCACTCCCTTTTTAACCACTTACACTCCATTTTTATAAATAAAAAAGAGTGTAGGTGAATAAAAAGGGAGTGGAAAAATCATTTACCTTAATTTATCTTCCCTCTTATTTTTTCATAACTTAGATTTTTTTTCCCAACACCCGTCTGAATGCTTGCTTTCAGCCCCTCTGAGGTTAAATCCAAATAGCTTCCTTTAACCTTGCATGCCTGAGGGAAACTTAATCGACACGTTGAGCCGTCACAAAGCTACCAATACGTTCAATCCAACGATACACAAACTGCAGGCAAACTTCAATGCCACGAAAACTCCATTAATATGATGAAACTGGAATCTACATATTTCACTATGTAAATGGGATCAGTTACACATGATACAATCGCATACAGAAGATTCTCAAGCATTTTGCTAACAAAGCTTTCTGATACAAGAATATGGTAAAATCAGACTCATGTTTGGATGCCACCTAGCTGAGCCAAGTCACGGAGATTGAAACCCGACCACACTTTGAAAATGGAAGATTTACAAAACGAATAATGCTGGCTCATCCGGATCACAAACCAGTGTAAAATACGTTGCAATGGCACTCAGTAGTAAACATGGCTGTCATAGCCATTGGATTTCTACTCTGTCCTCAATTGCAATCACTCTGTACAGTATGAGGAGTCCAACGAACGGGAGGGTCTGTAGGGTCGAACGTTCCCGCAAGAATAAGTGAATTCCCACCAGCCAGCACAGTCCCATATTACATGAAACAAGGGGAACAAAGAATATACCCTTCTGAATTAATTTTAGCCTTCTAGATGCTGAATATGTATTTTTGCCGATACAATTACAAATTCCTCACCCAGAAAAAACAGGCCAAAACCACTATAAACAATCCCCTTTTTCACCTCCAAGGAAAACTCAGCCAGCTCGCATATGCACATTTTGACCAACACTCGCTGAGCTGGCTTTTCCGAACAAAACCATGTGATTATCAATGAATTCTAACCTCACAATATTCCATTCAAAACCCTCTGATAATAATCATACTGTCTTGTTCGCCATGCATCCAAGCTGCTGCTGATCAAAGAAAGCACCAAGGACACACATTGCTGATGGAAAATATCAAGCAACACTGTTACAACCATAGCAATGAAACATAATACAGTTCAAGAACAAAACAAGAAAACAAAATCAAACCTCTTCTGTCAAACTCAGGTGAAATCGTTTCCGTAGGTTCTGTATTGTCCGTGTACCACCTTTAAAGCATGGGAAACCAGAGTCCTGGTCCAAAAACATTTTCAAACAGTAGCCTGAGTCACCCAACCATAAAAGGAGGCATTTTTAAGATTCTTATTCTTTGTGAGAAGAGATTGTTTCTATTCTCTTGCATGGTCATCAATAGAGTAGCACATGCACACTTTTCAGTTTTGTCTCTTTTTCTTAATGAAACATTTTATTGAATTGAAAAAACCAAAACCAGTGCATCCATCAGTGGTCAAGATGTCCACTACAAACAGTATAACATACTGAACAAAGCTCAAACACTGAACAGTGGAAATAAAAACTACACTATAGATGCAACAGCTCTCCAATCTTCAAGAATACGGTAAAATAGTAATCCTTGAAATTCTGAAGCCACTGAGAGGCCCATAATAATATCTAATTATCCATTGTCTGGTTGGGTATACAGGACACCAACATTACCCTGATATAACTTAATGGGTCCAAAATTAGAACTAGGGAATACTCTCTCTCTCCAAAAGGAGAGAGAGAGAGAGAGAGAGAGAGAGAGAGAGAGAGAGAGAGAGAGAGAGAGAGAACAGGGGGAGGAGAGCTAGGGGATTACTAAACCGTCCTAGCACCTAACATAAGAAGGCTGCGCCCAAACATTATGTCCAATAAGAGTCATTAGGGGCCGGTCCAAAAAAAGAGTTCTGCACTAAACATCCAGACCAAAACTATGAGACCATAACAGAAACTGGCCATCTCACTACAACAGGAATATTTGGGCTACAAATATGCTTAACATTACATCCAACTGTCATAAAATATTAATATATATATATGAGTTCATAGACAGCTAAAGTTAGTGTTACCTGCAACATCTCAACAAGAAGAATAATGCGCTCCGCATGCTTCCGACATGTAAGGAATCCTTGAATGCACAAAACCTGAAGACAGCAAAAGAGATTTACAAGACATATAAAGACACATCTTTACAAAAATTTAAAAAAACACACAAGTTTTTTCTCTTGTTACCTTAAAATAATCAAAGAACTCGCTCGGAACTCCCTCAGCATCAGAGTCCATGACCTAGCATAATCAGAATAGTCCATTCAATTCCACATTTAAAACTTAAAAGGCAAAATGATTCACCCTAATATGTTAAATACAAGCAGCAAGGAAGACTGTTGCACACAATATGACAAGAAAGATAAACAAAGTAAGCCTCCATCTCTTACCTCAAGAAGTTCACGCGTTAATTTGAATGGAGCACTCTCAAAATTTACACCCCCAGGTGAATTGGAGAGCATGAAGCCAAAATCAATATGTATAATATGACCCTCTTCGTCCATTAAGAGATTTCCATTGTGCCTATCCTTTATCTAAACAACAAACATGTAGATGGAAAACAATTACACCTCCTTCAAAGACTAAACCAGGAGAAAGTAAGGATAGAATGTATATGAGAAACTAAACGTCTCTCTAGCACATGCTTCTGAAAATGAGAACAAATGTAAAATATTTAGTAGATGTATTTCAATCTGCATTATCATATATGATTTTTTCACACACATCTATATCACATATGGCAGATGCCGGTATTAACTTAAAACACTCTCTCATGCAAATAATTACCAATTCCACACTATTACTTCTCATGCACATCAATATTAGATTAATGTTCAGGAAAAAAAATAACCTTATTGTGAGAATCAAAGTACTGAAATTTTAGGGATTACAATTTTGCGTACAAATACTGGCATACATTTCTTGTCAGAAAGCCAAGTAATTCTTAATTACGTTGTTATTAAAACCTGCATTGTGTTTGCTAACATAAAGGAGTTTGCTATATTTGAAGTACAAGTTAATAAGCAACTAACATGAACAATTTTTTACCAATTCCAAATTTCTCTAAACATATTAAATCAAGAACTGATAAATGTAATGGTTGACTAGCCAACCAGCAGTGACATGCATATGAGATCACATATAGCCAAAGTGGGATATACGTAACATACATTATATATATACAGATGTTCTCCTATGCGGACGTCCAGACGTTATTATCGTGTGGACGCCATGTATTTTCTACTACCCCTCCCTGCTTTCCTCCTTGTTTACAATGGCATTCAAGTGGTAATAACATCTGGACATCCACATAGGAGAATATATATATACACAACAAGCCATTTCTGAAACTAAGATTTGCTTTGAAGCTTAATTTTGTTTGAGTTGCCCTCTGCACAACTCCATAACAGTAATATCACATTAACACGCTTTTGTTATACAGTTGAGAAAGGGAGGGGGGAGAGAGAGAGAGAGAGAGAGAGAGACATACTTGCAGAAGGTAGCACACCAGGGAATATCCGGCCATACTTTCAACAAAATTCCTCTGCAGAAAAAATAGAAAGAAACAAAAAGTTCAATCCAAGCCTCTTTATTCACTAAGAACGTTAGGTTTCACTGAAACTAACTATAACTAACTAAATGTAACCAGGCGGCATGATAAAATTGGCTCTGAGCTGTTGCACTTCTTGGATCTGCACAATTTTCCCACATGTGTGACTTTTTTTCTTTAGATTCATTTAGATGACCAAAAAATTGGTTGGGTTATTTAACTTGGTATGAGACTCGGTAATCGGTAATCTGGTACTTGAAAAAGAGAACTGAGAATATCTAAGATTTAATTTATATACACAGACCAAGATGAAAAACCTATTTCAACATTTGGCCACATCACGGCGTCTGAAGTTCTTTTCTGTCAAGACTAATCAAAATCTGACAAAATAGGAGCAGATGCACAGACTTATCCACAACTTACATATGAAAATAGACCATCAACCCAAACTTATAATAGTGATGCATCTCATCAATATCAAATAAGCCGTTATTAGTATGTCAAAAGCTGTACACGAGTCATCCAGAAGTAACGATAAAGCTTTTTAGAATGGACAGGGTAAAGGCATGCATGTGGCAAAAACTTCGAAAAGATAACATGGCTTCAGATACTGCCGAAAGAGCCTCAAACAGATATACATTTCCTGTACGTCAGGTAATTGAACAAATGACATTACAAGAGCCACTACAATTTGAGACCATATGACATGCTCTAGAGATTAAATATCTACAGTTTATAGGTAAAAAGGGCATTCAAATGATACCTCAATGTGAATTACATTTCTTATTTTCATCGTAAATGCTATGCTTCAGCAACCAATTGATCCAAGTCCTACAATGTCATCTAAGGTACAAACAACCTGAATCTGGACAACTCTGTATTCTCAGGACCTTTCGGAATCTATGGTCAAATAATTAAATGTTACTTTATTTGTTGAAGAACAGCGTAGTGACCATGCTTAATACTAAAGATCTTTTCACCCACAGATATACCATCATTTCACTTCTGGAGTTGTGAACAAATAACCATAATAAGAGAGGAGAGAGAGTTATTAAAGGCAATTCTTAAAGTTCCCAATTCCACTGAGAGTTTCCATATTCTTCCTATCAGTACTTCTAAATTTTAAAATAAATAAATAAATGAAATAAGAAACGCAGCAGGCATTCCCCCATTGCAATAGATTGCAATGAATCATGATGAGGATAAAGCTGAGTTAATCAGAAGACATTTTGAAAGCAACCTGCTTCATCGGGTTGGAGATTACCTGGGCAAGTTTAAAACTTGGAGAATTTTCTTGATACTTAGCAACAAAGAAGTCTCGCAAGCTCGTGATATCGGGATATCTACTTTTGATAGAATGAAGTGAAGCCTATAATACAACAAAGGACATTATGAAAGAGGTGGTGAAGTTTTGAAATTATTAATTCACTTACACAAGGGTACAGGATTACCGTATCTGGAATTGTTTCAATGAGAGCTGTGTAGGAAGAAGTAACTAAGACTTCATAAGGGCGCAACCAGAGGGGAAGACCAGCTTCTTGGAATATATCTGCCATCAAATCCAATGATTATAGTCTTCAACTAGTTTTGATGAGTGGGTTCAACTACTGTGAAACAAAATGCAACAACGAAATGATTTGGATAAATTTGGAAACATACATAACAAGCAGTAATCAACTACTATTGCCAACTAGTCTAATTTATGTCTAATGTGGGGCCACTAGAGATAATTAATTGAACAAATATGAAAGTATTGAGGTTGATGGAAATAATAGTGGTTCATATTAACAAAAATATCAATGAACATATCAACATTGGTTGAACAGAAATGACAGATTTGGTTATGTTAAATCACTTAATTAACACATCGGTTGAACTATTTCATATAATAACATATCTATAATAAGGCTGGACCTCAACTGGCCTTTTATAGCTGATCGAGTTCCATAACAACCTATTTGGATCCCACTCCAACAGCTTTTTTTTTCCCTCTTAGTATCTTGTTCTATTTTAAGTGTTTAAAAAGAAAATAAATTGGGTTTGGGAGTTCTATGTGAAATCGGACAGTGTGATCTCTGTCTTAAGCCCAGCCCAAAAATCTGCGGCAGCCAACTCAATTTAATAAGCAGTAAAAACAAAGGGGCAATTCTCATCCTTGGATTACACAACACAAACTAAGAGCATTTCCTGAAACACTGGGTGCCCAGTAGAGGGTTACACAATCAAACTTATTGGGATGGTTGGTCCTCAACCTGGAACATCTGAGCAGGAGCTAACTCATTCATTATAGTGCAGTTGAGGAGACATGAAATCTGAACTGACACTAAAGAAAGAAAGAAAAAATTGCCAATCTGAGAATACTTAAAAAGATACTCCATGTTCTTGTAGGGTGAACTGAAGCACTATTGATGTACTACGAGTACAGATCAACAAAATATGGAAGAGAAAATGGAGTCAAAGTGAAAATAGGGTGGTACGAGAAGTATCTGAGTAATATCTGTTTATCATATAAATTCAATGTGAAAGTGAAGGAGAAACTGTTAAAATATTGCGTTTTTTTTTTATTATGCTACTGGGTACTTGTGTTGTCTCAGATAGTAGTATCTGAGTAATAACTGTTTATCATATAAATTCATCGTGAAGGAGCTGATTTTATCAAACCGTAAGCCTACTCCCTAACCTCTTACTCTCTAATCTATCTTACTCCTCTATCTAACCTAGCCTTAGATTAACAAACTCTACCTGGAAGCAGAAACAAATCAATCCAGAAAGTTGTCCAGAAATTTGTAAACAAAAGAAAGGAAAAAAGCATACAATTATGTGAAGGTGAAATCAGCATGACATTATCATCACGGTGACATGGTTTTTTGTACTGAGTTTTATGATCTTTAGGAATTTGAAAAATCATACAATGCGTTTTTCTAATCTTGACCTAATTTTGCACCCGTTTTTCAGTTGATTTTCTTGGCATGAACTAGACCTAGAGGTGCCAACTAGCTTTCTTCAAGGGGATTTCCACTGATTCTCCACAAACAACTCCAAAAGAAAGAAACAAGAGACAGCTTCTTTATCATCACCTAGTCAAAGTGCAACACAAGTAACAAAGAGGACACTCAGAAAGGCACTTTATGTAGGCGCACTGTGCAGTTCAATGTTTCTACAATGCATCTATTTTCCTAATAGGTTTAAAGAAAGTATATTGTTTGACCTAATCAAACCAAAGATTGAGTAGTAATAGAGGGAGATGGAGAGAGAGAGAGAGAGAGAGAGAGAGAACTACCATCCTCAAAACAAAACAAAACAAAAATACTTAGAAAAAGGACACCTACCATAAAAGTGAGAAATAAGTTGCACAGCAAGATGCTCCTGCCTACAATCATCACCACTCTTCACAATAACCTGCACAAAGTACAGATGAAGCTAAATACAATATGATAACTTACACTTATACAACTGATAGAATGGCAGAGAATGTACACAAAACAAAAAAACCAAGGCCATTAAACTTAATAGTTACATAGCTAAAACATAAAACACCTCAAGCATTCATGAAAAGGAAATGGCAAGCGACCAAAAGCCAACCACAAATAAAATTTCCACCCATTCAAAGGGTGACTAAGTTAGTTTTTAACATACATTATTGTTTTATTTCCAAACAGCCAAAGCTTTTCAGGTCCACTAGTAGTCCAATGTGGAAGTGAATCACTTGTTCCAAAAGTCCTGTGATCTAAACTCTCATTCCCAATCCCCAAGTTTGCAAGGTATACAGTGGGGCTGCAACCATATGCTTCTCTCTCGAGTCATTTACAGCTGCACTACTCTTAAATCCCATTAAATCATTTTAAATTCAAAAAGTTTGGTATTAAACAAGATCAACATGCCGCTAAAAAATCCAAAAAGACAATAATAGTTTTGTCTTAACCAGCTTGATCAGAAAAACCAGAAGACAAATTTAAGAACGGTGTAATTTGTCAAAATCATGTTTCAACGTAAACTCATTCGAGTGAGACAGGGGTAGTCATTGAATTTCCAATTTCCCTCAACTTTTCCAGAAATCTTGTTCATGGATGAAACCTTTCCTTCACTATCTTGATGAGACTTTAAGTTAGTAATGCACACTCAGAATAACATATCACATGAGCCTTTTTTTTTACTATAAGGCACTCCCTTGCATGCATATATCAAGCTTCCACTACCAAAAACATGATTAATACTTGTGCACTGTGCTTGAAAGCATACAAACACCAGAGAGAGTGAGAGAAGGGAGAGAGAGAGAAGCAGGTTAGTACTCACAGAGCGCAAGTCCCAACCAGGTAGTTTTCCATGAACTGAAGCTTCGCGTATCCTCTCCTTCTTTACCTCCCAAAGTTCGCCAGACAAGGCATTGCTGGCCTCGGGAGTACTGCCATTAGCCTGGTGAAAAATGTGAATGTCGTCACACAATAGAATTCAGCATCTCCATGAGATAACTTCTAACACAATTTCAATTTTCATGAATTTTCACCATTGGCTGTGCATCTGACGAATCCTGACCAGCCCCTTTCAGAGGGAGTCCAGGAGGAGCTTCTCCTTTCGCTGCAGCAGCCTGAAGAAAGTAAAATTTAATGAACAAGGCAAGAAATTAGAAAGTAAGTTCAAGATTAAAATAATAATATCCATACACCATAAAAAGAAAATGCAAATTATACAGATACAGAAGTTATTTCAAAAGCACCATTTTGTCACTTGTTTAACTCGGCTTCTTCAACCAAAAAAATAAAATAATAACTCGAGGCTTCAATACCATTACTTTTAATCTGTGCATAGAAAGTATCTAGATTCAGACTAGCATATTACTGATTTTAAGGATTATGCTTGTTCTTCAATAATGTGGGATTTGTTAGCAGCTGTGCAGCGAGACTAGAATTCTTCATTTAGTGAGCATGTTCTATTTTACATCCTTTTGAGTTGTACTCTCTTGTTTTTCCTTCTTTCCAAGATTGTGGATTCCTTATCCACTCTTTGTAATTAGCTTTCCTACTTTAATAAAATCATGTTTCTTTTCCACAAAAAAACGACAATAGAACTTTCATGCTACTGCAATATCAATTTATGAGTTAAGGAATTGATATGATTTGTTCTCTAATAAAACTTATATAGAAAAGAAAAAAAAAAAAAAAAAAAAAAAAGTTTCTCAGTCGTCCAAATCAAATGTAGATGACAAAAATACATTGTGCGTATTCATCCCTTACTTCAGCACCTCATTAAAAAATCAGTAATGTTCAGACAATCTACAAGGCTACACATCCAGACAAGACAATGATTCAAATACACATTTTCAATATACAAAATAGCAGCCTGACTGGCAAGAGAGCATTACCCCTTAGAAAATGACTATATGTATGTGTTTGTGTGTGTGTACATATATTCTTATCAGTCTATTGATATTGGGAAATGGAGAAACGAGACAAGTCCTTCTGGAAACAATACCATCAACATTGGAAGATAACTTACAAAAAGCAACAAGAATAAATGACTTGTTTTCATTCAGAAATCAATAAATGCCAAATTAACATCAATAAGTGCTGATGACCAAACAAAGCCTACCTTTACTTCCTCTATAGCCACTGTACTTGGAACACGACGATGTTCCTTTCGTCGAGGGGGTCCTTGATCCTCAATGTCCTCCATTCTAACACCAGGATCTGCAGTAAGCACTACCCTTACCCACTCCAAATCACTCCCTTGTGCTACTTTTGACGCAGTTACAGCCTCTCCACGTTGACAACTCCCTGATATATTCTCTGCTTTCACTGTCTGGCCATGCAATTTCTTCTCCACAGATATTTTAACAGTAACAAATTTCACTTTTGCCTCTGACGTATGTGACATTGCCTGGTCAATTGCTTGAGCAGTAGAGCTCGACATCCTATCATTACTATTACGATAGACCTCCTGGACAGTCCACAATGGATAGGCCCAGGGAGGTGGTCTTGTCAGAAGTGCATCCCCATTTGCTAAAGGAATTCCTCCTCGAGAAAGCTTTTGAGAACCGGATATGTCCTTTGGATTGCTTAAATAAGTTTTCACAAAATAAAATTAAAAAAACAAAAGAAATGAAATGTCTCAGTTTCAAACAGATACAAGGACCCCTGCTTCCATTATCTAACAATGAAACTTGTTTCAATCAGGGGAAAAACTATATCATAGTCAAATGCACAAATTAAGCAACTGTAAGCGTACCCTGGAATTTCACTTTTCAAGACTTCAACACAGATTAGATAAGGTGCCTTTTCCCTAGAATTCAAAAGAACAGCTTCATCTTCCGGAATATAAACCACGCGATACATCCCCTTCCCCATTGGAAAGCAAACTCCTAACATTATAATCAGCAATATTAAATTGAAGTATGGAGATAACTGTTGATATAAATGCCATAAATATCATAACTTTATGTCGACAATACAAAGAAAAACTGCAGAATATGATAACTGAAAGGGTAAAATGCAATTCAGAACAGTAGGTGACAGAATCCCTCAATTTTTTTATGCATGGTTGTATATGCACATGCATTATCTGTGCAATCAAATTTCATACCTTGAAAAGAAATCCAATAAATATGATTTAGTTTAAAAGAGGCTGAATCTTAACTAGGATCGTCAAGTTCAATAAGAAATTTTCACTTTCAAGCTTTGATGAAAAGGAAACAGAATTTTATTGCAAAATGACAATAAAATAAAATAAAAAGCAAGGTGGCCAAGATGGCCACAAAAGAAAACTAAACAGCGAAATAGCAGTTAGACCAAGCAAAACGAAAAACTTCTAGCAAAAGAACAAAAACTGAAAATAAACTTTGACTGGAAAGCTAACGGATGGCTGCATCCCAATCCAGCCAAATGCTCCTAAAGGACATATCTATAAAGTCTGTAGAAGTCGAAGCCCATAGTGAGGAGCAACATATATGTGCCCCAGACCTTGTTAATAGTCCATTTTTTAAGTTCAAAACATTAATAGAAAAGACAAAAATATTTACATGTGTTTTAGAGTTATTGAGGGGTGAGAGAGAGGGGAAAGATGATAAACAGTTTTGGAGGAACTGGAAATGAAAGAACAAAATAAAATTTTGAGGAATAAAACAGAATACTATCTATAAACTGCAGAAGAGAATCAAAAAGATCAGTTATAACTTATATACTACATGATTCTCAGACAAAAAGATACAATGCCAGATATTGCAAACTGACATACAGAACACATTTTGCAAACCATTTCCAATATCTTGGAAACAATATATCGAGAACCAATATCTTGATAAGTAGTGGTTTTAAAAAATGGGTCAGAAATCATATACATAGAAGCAGGCAAAACATTCCTGACATTTAACCTAAATTTCTGCAATCTTCTCAATTCCCAAAAAATACTTTGGTAAATAAAACACAGAGTGCCTTGAAAAGCATTTGTCTTCAGAATATAAGATGTAACTTGAGAAACCATTTACATGAGAATATTGAATAAAGAAATACCTCCACTATTTTGAGCCTCATCAATGTGCAAATTGATCTCTGCAAGTGACTAGAAATGCAAGAATAACAAACACATGTCAGAAAAGAAAAAAGAAACATGCACATGTATTTATGATATCGAAAAAAAACTTATGTTAGATTACTTGTATTAGGTTTGTTAGGTTCCATTTAAAATTTTCACTTTTTTAGCATTTAGACCAATGGTCAAGACTTATCATTTTTCATATATTGATTACAATTTTAGATCAAATTACATATTAGAAAACGAAAAGAATCTACAGAAAAATAAAAATAAAAACTGGTTCTCAACAAAAAGTCTACGGCTACAAAGTAATATCCAGCTGTGGACAAGAGGTCCAACCATCTAGACAAGTTGACCTTTTACTTCTATCATAAAATACTAATAAATTTACAACAGTTAATGAAAAGTTGATTAAATTATGCATTATAGTGATCATTTTTTAATGAATTTTGTGAATATGAAAACCTGAAGAACCTAACTGTATCTAAATCTACGTACATAGACACATAGATACACAAGGGGCATGCTAAACTGGCATCAGCATAAAACTAGCAAGTTTATACTGCTTAATAACTTTTTTATAGCAGTTCTTTTCAGCCACACTGACAGCTAGATTGCTTTAATAGTGCACACAATGTTACCAAATTCAAGCTGACATGATATAAGCAGCCATTCCATCAACAAGACTCAATTTCTACTTTTGACTCAATTTCTACTTTTAATATCAAATTTATAAGAAAAATTACTAATTCCAATACCATGTAGATACACTGGATTGACTTGAAATTTTATACACATGGTTAGCAGGATTAGAGCATTAATCAACCGGAGGACTGATGAAAAAGAATATCTATAAATAAATAAAAATAAAAATAAAACCACTAGTTTTAAATCGGTGTCAATTAACCATGCGATCTTCAATTGGAAATATATGCTATGTGAGTGCAGAGTAAATCTAAATGATAAGCCAGATGAGCATAAACCTCACGAAGAGCACTCTTGCGATCTTCAATTGGAAATATATCCACTAAACCATACGACGTCTCACATAGTGACTGCACAAAGTCCAACGACTCATGATAAGCCCCTTTACGGTATTGGGATGCTGTATTATTTGGAAGTGGGGGTTTTGCACTTGACTTTTCATTTTGTTGCTTTGGAGAACCAGGGCGTTTCTGTCAAATCAAACAGTGGACAGATTCAGTACATGAAATAAGTTATGCATCTTTTCGAAAAGAACTTCTACCACTATGAATAAAATAGATGTAACTATTGCCTATAATCCCTTCATCTTGCACATGAGCATAGTCTAGGAGGAGGCTATGTTGGTAGGATTAGAGATACTATCATGTCAATGCATCACTAAAATATCAGAAAATATAATATTAAAATATTAATATAATTAGCAGCTCTTCTGCTACTGAAAGTTGGGGGTGATAACTTCTCTTCCAACCAGTTAAACTAGGGAAAAACTCCAAAATGACCTGTACCCCTGTCAAAGTTCATATTTGAACACCTCTACAGCTGATGCAGTATATCCATATACATGTTTAAAACTTTTAACTTAATATGGAGAGCTTAAGTTAATCTAACTCAGTACTTTCTAAGCTTCCTCCCCCACGAATATATGGAGATCATCATACAGCTTTAAGTTACTCACTACTTTCTAAGCTTCCTCTCCACAATTCTGAATCAGTCAAAGTTCCATGTCTTTAAATATTATCATCCCACAAAAAAGTTTTGTTAAGAGCCCTTTCCATTCCTATACTCTATCAGTCTTTTGGCTCCTGATCTAACAGAATCAACCACTTTATCAACATAATATTACTTTCTTCCATGATCATTTTCCTTTACTTCTCATCTCATTTCTTCAAACAATAATTTTCAGCTTCGAGTCCCGCGTCTACTTATTGGAATCCTGCACCCAATTCCCTTTCTGTGATACATTTTTAATTTGAATGTTTTTTCTCAGGGATCAGTCTCTCATCTGAAATCTCCTTCTTACCTCTTGTCTTTTCTACTTCAGAGTATAAATATATATTTATCATCCATATGATGCACCTTTAAAATAACCAAATACTTGTCACCCTTTTTCGACACATGTATATGTTATTATGAGGTAATATAAACACCTTAAGCCATAATTGGAAAAACTTAATGATAAAAATAAGAATAAACTAGGAAATCTTTATGTGTTTGCACATATGTATATATCAAAACTACACCGCATATGAACGTATTTATCAAAGCCACATTACGAGCCACGTAAATCAGTATTTACAACTTCACTCAAACAGATTATGCATTTCAATCCGTCATCCCAGCCTAATACACTGCATATGAACGTATATATCAAAGCCACAGTATGACCCCCATAAATAAGTAATTACAACTTCATCATTCAAACGGGTTATGCATTTCAATCCATCATCTTAGCCTACTTATTTACGCTAACTTCTATACACCTATCCAATAAGTAAAGAAAACTCATTATCCACAACTACAAGTAGCCATAACATCTGCAACTGGAACTTATACACGAGAACGCATAATTTCAGTGGCCTTTTAGAACTGCAAAGCCAATAGCAGTGCCTATATGACCGAAACTGACAATCTAATGTTTGGTAACTTTCAAGAGAATGAATGACCAAAATCTAAAAATCAAAAACTAAATTGAAAAGATTATACTGGATTATATACAACATTGAAAGAAACATAAGACATTGTAGTGTAATTCAAGAATTTCAAAGTTGACAGAATCCCTCAAAAAATCATCTAAGAATTTACAACAAATCATTACTAAATATTTAGCTCATGTTACACAAAATCTAACAAAACTGCAGGAAAAGGCAGCCTCATTAATAATTTAATTAATTATGTAGTTGGGGAAAGGGCCGGCACTGCATACCGAAGGCCATACTTCCACTACCAGCAAAGCAACAGATAGATAAGTAGATGCAAGCTTACCTCTTTGTGTTTTTTTGAACCAAATAGCTCCGAGTCTTCAACTGAACGGTCACGATCTTTAAACAATTTGCGGAAAAAACTCTCAGTCCCTGGACTACTTTCTAACAAGCCACCATTATTGCTGTTTTCAGTGGCAGCAGTACTTTTCGCATCTTCAGGGTGCACACGGAACAATCTTCGGAACAATGAAAAGTCAGAAGGCTCTTCTTCCTCTCCATTGGCACTCCCTTCCTCAGTTTTATCATTCCCATCTTTCTTGTCGTCAAACTTATCCCTGAAGAGTTTTCGGAAGAAACCCTCTTTTTCATCATCTTCAGCTGATCTTGAACATCTTTCTTCAGAGTACGGTGCATCCTCATCTATATTCTTATCAATTCGATCTTTTTTGTCCTCAAATTTATCTTTGAAAAACTTCCGAAAGAACCCATCTTTTTCTTCATCTTCCACTGATTTAGAAATTGATTTATCGTCAGAATCACTCTTACTATCACGAAACAATCTCTTAAAAAATCCGTCTGAGCTTGATGTCAATTCCTCATCATCACCTCTACTGTCCCTTAATAGCCTCTTAAAGAACCCATCCTTTTCTGCATCATCATCGTCCTTCTCTGACGACTTCCTGAAAAGCAAAGAATCTCTAATCTTAGAACCCATCTCATCATCACCCCTACTGTCCCTTAAAAGCCTCTTAAAGAACCCATCTTTTTCAGAGTCATCCTCATCTTTCTCCACCGACTTCCTAAAGAGCAATGCATCTCGAACCTTTGGCCCTGGTATGAATTTTTTAAATATTTTGTTCTCATCAGGAGAGAACAGACCACCATCCTCTTGCAGATTGTTCCCTGATGAAGGCGAGAAAGAAAAAGACCTCTGAGCAGGTGGGGAAGACGTTAGTGACAACAACTTCTGTTTTGATGACAATATTTTATTCAATACCTGGTTCTTGCTCCCAGGGCTGGCCGACTCACTTTGAGGACGTATCAAAGGCGGCCACTCACCCATCAAAGTGGCCGCAATCTGACACTTCTCTTGAATCCTACTAATTCCTTCATTATCATCAGAGTCTTCAAGCTCCGCCAATAAAAACCAATGCACCTTCAGAGCTATCTTAAGCGACTTAGAGCACATATCAATCACAAACTTATCCAAAGACGGGCTAGGCTTGTGCACTGACATATAACATATTTGAAACAAGTAGCTCTCGATACCCGATAAGGGAAGAGTGTACATTCGATTACAAAGGTAGTCACGTACCCCCGAGTGCTCATGCTTGTATAGGTAGCTAACAGCGATCCACTCGCAGAAAAATGCCGAGTCAAAGAACCGAATGAGCCACCCATTCTCACCTGTGTCACTCGACAGGTTGGTGCTGGAGGTGATCTCTCGAGGCGAATCTCCCTGAGCTTTGGAGAATCCAAGGCGGAACTTTAAAATGGGGCCATCCATTCACATTCACTTTAAATTTAATTTTCTGGTAATTACCTACAAAAATTCAAGCAAAACAGTTTCAAACTACAAACCTAGAAGAAGCAATGAGGTCAGATTATTAAACTGAATTTCCTCAACTGATAAACCTACACATTATACCTACTAATTTACAAAAATTAATTTACTGTGTACTACCATTCGAATTCAGGCGTGAAATTAGTACCGTATATGATTCTTTAAAAAGAAAAGAGATTGGTACTATATATAATGGTATAATAATCCAATTCTATCTGCTACTTAATACTTAATTGGTGAGTACATAGTTGCCTAATTCGCTCATCCCCTCCGAATTTCGATCTGGATCGAGCGTACGGTATCGATCTGGAAAGAAAGATTTAACGAATCAGATTTCTAGAGGAGAGAACATTACCTGGATGATCAACGTCGCTGCCAAAACTCCGGTCGTTCCAAGTGCAATCTGGTCACCACCGCCGAGAGCAGACGAGCAATAGAGGGAGAGTGCCGCGAAAAAGGATATCGGTGGAGAGAGCCATGGACAGAGCAGACGAACAATAGAGGGAGAGAGGGAGAGTGCGATAGCTGAGCCCACGTTTAATCTTGCGTGTACGATCTTTGGCAACGTAGGAGGTGGAGCGATAAATGGAGAGGCATAAGGGGGAAGATATTGGGTTCGAAGAAGTTGGGTGGGTCTTTCAATATAAAAAAAGCACCCGCTCAACCAAGGGATTAAAAATGAGGACCTTTGAGCACGGCCTAGATTAAAGCGTCACTTATACTCCCTATCTATCTTTACTCGAACAAATCCTAATTATTTAAAACTCTGCCCGTTTGATATCCAGTCTTTAATTTTTAGTTTTTTAATTTTTAATTTCTAAAAATTGGAAACTTGTTTGGTAACTAAATTTCAGTTTTTAAAAAAAGTGATAACTAAAAGTGCATATTACAAAGAGTTCGCTAGAATTTTTTGGTGAATTTTTTGAAATTAGGATGATTTTTTTATTTATAAATTTTGGATTTGGAGGTTCCCAGGCTTGAATTGAGTCTATTGCTGAAAGCAAGAATGGAGCGGTTGAGTCCAAATCAAGAGGTTCCAAATACGAGTTCTAGTAACTATAGTACATTTCATGTGTGGAGATGTAAAAATAATGAATGAAAAACGAGCGCAAACAAAGTGAAAATGAAAATATGTTTTCAATTTTCAAAAAAAATGAAAACTGAAAACTATAAATGAAATGGTTATCAAACAACCCATAATTTTTTTGAGGGGTTAGAATAATTAGAATTTGTCTTGGTAGGATAGGAGTTTTTATAAAAACTAGCCAAAATTACCCCCTACTTTCGTAAATGTCAATTTTTATAAAACTTTCAAAAATTGCCAAAAACTCACATAAATAGACTTTAATGCCCTTAAAAGTAAAACTCCCATAAATACATAAGAGAGAGAGAGAGAGAGAGAGAGAGAGAGAGAGAGAGTATTTTTTGAGCAGCAATGGAGTTCAAGGGTCTCTCATGCAATAACTAAGAAAACAAGGCTAAGCTGAAACCAAAGACATAATTGAGAAAAGGAAGGCTATGGATGCACTGATAAAAGTAGCTTCTGCCTAAAGGCACCATCTTTCAGCTTTCCTTTCCTTTCACCATTACCAAATAAGTGGCCTATCTGCATTCTTGGAATCCGAAGAGGGGACAAGCTTTCCTCTTCTTTTAAGCAATACATATAAATCTCCTCAAGGCCCATATGAAGGGGTCGTATGGATCTGAGTAAGGTGAAGCTCAAGGCAAGTTCAAGTGAATTCTTAACATATGAACGAGAAAATATCATAACTAATTGGGTAAAGAAGAGGGGGCCCATAGTTGGGTTTGTGCATTTTCGCTTTGTCATAGAGAAAGAATTGCATGCTCTTTATGTGTATATAAATTGCAACTCGAGCCTCATGTACGAAGGAAATGTCAAAATTACAAGAGGAAGCCTTTAGGGAACGCATGCCCAAGAGGTCAAAATAAAAGGAATTTGCTATAGATAATGGGATCCCATTCTCCCACAAATGGGAGGGATTAAGATCATGTCCTAGACTAGTAACGAAATTGGTCTCCTTGAAAAACATGACGAAATTGGACCTCTTCACAGAAAGAGCATATAAAGCGGATATCTAAAATGAATATATGTAAGGTCTAAGGAGGCTCCACCTTAGCACATAAGCAGTCAATAACTATTTTGTTGTCGCCCTCAGCCTAAATCTTTCGCTAACCTTTGTTCACTGCAAAAGCTAGGCCGTCACGAATAGCAAGACATTCCGCCACATTTATGGAAATTTTGCCGACCTTTTTATGAACATGACTTATCAGTGCATAATTACATACCATTTTGTACCTTTCTAGCTTATGATTTCGTTATGTTTTTTAGTTCAACTTGTGATTTTAATCTCTTTTGTGTTTGTTTAAGTGTTTTAAGCTTTAGGACTCATTTAATGCATTTTGGAGTCAAGTTAGCTCAAAATTGTGTCTGCAGATCAGTCAACTTCACGGATTGGACTGTACATGCTTAGGAATAATCAGCTAATGGGCCATACACCATTGGAAATATGTAGAAGTCTATTTTCTTCAGCATTTTACAGTTCATGATTCCGAGTCTTCTAGAGGAAGTTATGCAAGTTTTAGCAGCTTAAGGTCAAATTCGGCAGCATCTGCATTACTATGCCAAAAATAATATTTAAAAGCCTTTCTGATTTTTCCTTGAGTTGGGTTACATATTGTTGGAAAGATAAGACAAAGAGCTTCAAGACCCATATTTTTCCAGAATTTTATCAATGGAGGAACAAGCCCAAAACGAGCCTACAAGCAGACTACAATGCATTGTCATGCATGACATATGCATGAGCTAATTGTTTTTGGTGGGGAAGTTAGGTAAATTTGGTGAAGTGGGTGTTGTAGGTAGAGGCAATACCCAAATTGGATTTTCACCTCCCTTAGGCCTATAAATAGTGAGGTTCTCTAAGCTCTCAAACACACCCCAAGGGGGGGAGCTCTCAAACACCTCTCTAGAGCTCATCTCCTTTCTCTTTCTCAAATTCTCTAAATTCTCTAAATTCTCAAACATACCCCAAGGGGGGAGCTCTCAAACACCTCTATAGAGACATTCTCTTCCTTAAATTCTCTAAGTTCTCAAACACACCCCAAGAGGGGGTAGCGCTCAAACACCTCTCTAGAGCTCATCTCCCTTCTCTTCCTCAAATTCTCTAAATTCTCAAACACACCCCAAAGGGGGGAGCTCTCGAATGCCTCTCTAGAGCTCATTTCCCTTCTCTTCCTCAAATTCTCTAAGTTCTCAAACACACCCCAAGGGGGGGCTCTCAAACACCTCTCTAGAGCTCCTCTCCCTTCTCTTCCTCAAATTCTCTTAATTTTTCTTTTAATTTCTCAATTGTTGTAACAAAACCATTTTGCTATATTTTCCATTATGTTTTTCTTAGTTGTACTTTCTTTTTTATTATCATGTAATTTCTTATTTTAAGTTTTCAAGTTTGATTAGTTTCCAAGTTTCAATTTTAGTTCTTGTTTTTATTCATCAGTTGATATGCTTGTTTGAATGTTTGATCACCATTTAAACTTGTATGTTAGCTATTTTGGTTGGAATTAAGAGTAGACACCAAATGTTTTAATTCGAATTGAACTATGAATAGGAAGAGTATGTATGGACATTCGACAGCAAGGATTAGATACATGATTGGTTGTTTAAAACATTCTTCTATGCTTAATGGATTTCTAATGCTTAATTTAGGTTCGACAACAATGATCTAATTAGGGAATTAGGAATACAAGGTTAGGACTAGACATTATGGCTTAATCATTCTTTAGCTAGAATCAATTTGAGAATCTGAATTGAATTTGGTAACTTATTTACTTGAGTTAGTTATTTTCTTTCTTTCTTGTTTTCAATCCTTGTACTTTTCACAATCATCTTTAAATCTTGTTTCTATTTCTGTTTTGTATAGGGAATCGAATTGAATCAACTTATCATCAATCCTTGTGGGATCGACCTCGCACTTACATATGCTATACTACTGAACGGCTCGTGCACTTGCGAGTATCACAAGTTGAGGATATAGCTAAATCAATTTTGGCGCAGCTGAATCTGATAACAACAATGACCATCCTTATCACTAATAAATATGACGATTTACTAAGTTTTGCATTTTGTTGCAATTCGTTATATCCAAAACCTTGGAGGTATACGCTAAACCAAATTTGTGAAAAAAAATATTATATCACTCGTCTCCACACACACACAGATTTCTACCACAATATGCATTATGTTATCATATAATGACATAAGAAAAATTGATTACAATACTCAATTTATTTGTTTTGCAGTGAATTACTCGTTGACACAAATGCTATAACTACACACATGGGTCGCCTCTCTTTGATGATGGAAGGACTATGAATCAAATACATATTTGACTACTCATCAATATATATTTAGAATGTTGGTAGTATGATGCTAACAATCATGTCTTATCTTGTATTAGGTAATCAATGTAATGATAGAATATTTATACGATAGAACCTCCACAAAGTGGTTCCTACCTACATATTTTTGGTCGGTAAGTAAACTAATAAGATTAAATAAAGAGATTTTTTTTTCTTAAAGTTGATGTTATAAAATGGAGGAAGGCCCCAAGTCAGTACATCACGGTGATCGTATAAAGTCATGTGCTAGTACACGGAAGCTTTGTCATTTGGCAAGATTTGATGGGCGACTAGAGGAATGCATTTTCAGATATATTACTCAAAAGAATCAACACAATACGACTAGTCAATTGGAATTGAGAAAATTCTATCCCAGTTGTTACAAACATACGATTCATGGGGAGATAAAAAAAATAGATTGAACTGACCACTCATGTGTCAGTCTTCCAAGAAAGCATGTGGGTTTCATGTGCAATATTAAATTTTGTGAATTAATGGTGATAATGTATATACCACTTTTATGCAGATATATATTCCAATGCACAACAATGTAATTGGTCATTGATATCTTTTTATTTGTGATATTTTCCATAAGAAAGTAGAAATTTGGGACAGTTTACCTGATCCGAGTCATAGTAAGAAATGTGAGAAAGATTGCCGACTTAATGTAAGTGAAGAAGCTTTTGTTCAATGCGCTTATAAGTTCTTCTTTTGCTCAATTTGGTTATGTTGACTATGTTGTTCATATAACAATTGTTGTATCTAGACTCTGTTTTCCATAATGACATCTTGTTGTTATTTGAGGTGAGGTGGACATTCTCCTCATTTTCTCTTGTGGCCTAATTGGATTCCAATCTCGTCCAACCTAATGGTGTGGACTGTGGCATTTTTTACACAAGACACATGCAACATTATCGTCAACTGTGGCATGACTAAATATGCATTCCGCATATGCTATTTTTTGGGTAAAAATATTTTATACGTAATGAAACGATGAATATTTCTTTTTATTGGTTGCAGAACGACTATAATGTAGAGTGAATGCGACTTGCTATTGAGTTGATGAGACATGAAAAAAAATCAATTGCATGATGTGATACTAAGTGAAACATCGAAACTGGTGGCAAATGCATTTTTTTTTTACAACGATAAGGAAGAAGATTGGTAACGTTGAAGGTAAAAAAAAGGATGTAGCGGAGGTCACCATTAGACAAAAGAAGATTTATATTCAGAAAATGGGAACTGTTAGACTGTTGATATTAATTTTGAAAATTTCATTACTAAGCAAGATGTGAGTTTCTTGGTTGAAAGAAATTAGCAGAAATTTATTGTTTTCCGTTTTGCCTTAGCCAATGGCATCAATTCTCCATTTGTGTTGTATATATATATATATATACTTAATTTCTTAATGATGAATTATTGGTATGCAAGTTTGATATCAAAGCATCCCCTGCAGATCACATAATATATGCATTAACTTTTAGTAGGAACCCATGCAAATCAGCTAGATGATGCTTGATTATTATGCATCAAAGTTATTCAAATTAAAGAACACATTATTAAAAAGCATGATATTATAATCAATAATTGTATACTCTTTATTTCAAATGCAGCATCTAACAGTTTTTAAGTACACAGTGTAACATTTCCATTCCAATATAGTTAGTGAAAAAACCTCTTTTTTAATAAAAATAATTTTTTAAATTCATGGTGGAAATAACTTTAAACTGGGAAAAGATCATCAATTTTTAGCAATGAGGATAGGATTTTTGTTAAAAAGGTGGCCATACATATCAAAACACTATCAAAGATGTAGCACATGTGGCTTTAATGCTCTAATTAGGGATTACCAAGTTGTCCAAAATCTAGAATGTCTTTGGGTCATTAAACTAATTTACAGAAATAAATTCATCACATTGGCTTTACTAATTATATAGGGTTTGGTCGACGTTTTGTTTTATGGAATTTATTTTTTACTGAACATTTAACATTGGTCTACACTGCCTTACATGCATATGGATTTTGAAATGAGTTGTGATGTGATTATTCAGTTTTCTTTTTGTGCTATTGGTTACTTTTCAACCAATTAAGATGTGATTCTCCTTTGAAGCAATTTGAAGAAGAAAAAAAATCAGTCTTCGCTTCATATCATCATATTTTTCATGTTTTAATTTGTTTAATATTCAGATTTTTTGTTGTTCTGTGTTGATTTGATCTAATTTTGTTTTTATATCTTCGTATTTTAGATAGTTGTTGTAATCCTAATTTTGTGTTGCTGTTTTTGAAAGTGCTTGATAACTTCTTTGACTATAGGTTAGTATTTCATTCATTTTTTAAAAGACTATGCATAGTTGTTGTAGCTTATTGATTATCAAATATTACAGCATTTAAAAATTCTTATTTTTGTGGTTCTGTCAATATCACTGTGCATTTGCTTTGCTTAATTATAGTTTAAGTGTGATTGATAATTTAAAAGTTTATTTATGCATGTTTTATTTCCTTTCCTGTTTTCAGTCTATTGCTTGGGTTTTTAAATTTTTGTGCATGATGCACAAAAGGACTAGAAATAGCAAATGAAATTGGATCATGCAGGAAGCTCATAGTTCGGCCATTTTAAATGGTATAGAAATCTCTAATGAAAATGTTTATTGTGCTGATCATGAGCATTGCCATTAAGAGAAAAAAGTTTATAGCCCAAGTTATAAAAACAATGGTCAAACTCATATGCTATCTAAAAGTCCTAGTTTAACCAACAAAGTTTGGCCATACAGCAAGAGTGTGGTGCTAGCACTTCAATTGGTATAGAATTTCCTACTCAAAATGCATGTCACACAAACAATGAAAATAACCATCAATATGAAAAAAAAATCTATGATCAGCCATCAAAATTATATATATACTAAAACTGAATAAAAGTTACTGTTCTTAGACTATTCATTTGAATAGTAAATTGTCGTTTGTGCCCCTACTTAACTGGTTGAATCCTTAATTATGTTGACTAATGAACAGTACAATGACCTTTTTGCCCTCATGCACAGCGACATAACCCTTTTGCCTGATCGCTTCTTTTTGGAGAAGCCAAAGCCGCTTCATCTCTTACCAAAAAAGAAAAAGAAAAAGCCGCTTCATCGAAGAGAAGTGAGAGAGAGGGAGCCTCAGAGATCATAGTCGTCTTCTCCAATTCTCAGACATGGGTACTTTCAAGGTAAGCCTGCATAACTTATTCTCCAATTCTCAGACATGGGTAATTTCAAGGCCTCGGAGATCATAGTCGTGTTCTCTAATTCTTCATCTCATCTCATTTGTTCTTCGTTGGTTCAGCCATCTTTCATCCTCTGTCCAAAGTTCGTTTGAGAGATTTTTCGATATGCGAGTTCTTCCATTGTTTCTCTTCAGGTTTGCATCCCTCAATTTTTTAACAGAATAATGGCTTGGTAATGGGTTTCTGAGCATGCTGTTGAATCCTTTGATTCCTTGCCCAAATTGATTTTGCTGCTGTGATGATCTATTTTAGTTAATATTGTTGTTGTGGGAAAGTAAGCATGCCAATTTCGAATGATTTTGCTGCTGTAATAGGTTGTTGATTTGTTGTTGTGATTATAGGTTTAGATGTTTACAGTATCTGAGCATGTTGGTGAATCCTTTGAGTGTTTTGACAATTGGGTACCTAAGAACTCCCAGCATGGGAATCCTGGCTTTTTTTGTTTGTTTTTTTTTTCCGTTTAGTTTGTAGAGTTTTTGTACAGGTAAAGAAAGCCTCTGGATTACAAGGTTGTAATTTGATATGCACATTTTTGTTGTTGTTTTTATTCTGAATTTTATCATTAGTTTTGTTTTCAACTGAGGATCCATATGCATTAGCTATTGTTTAGTTTACAAAGATTAGAACTTAAGAATCACTTTCTAATATTTCAATTGATCTGCTACTTTCATTGGATTCCTGGGGGTTTTTTTTTTTTGTTGTCTTTTTTTTAAAACTTTCATACCACACATACACATCTTTCATGCTCTGTTTTTCTTTTGTCTTGCTTCTAAAAAGTTAATTATTAAATTTTCTTGAATATGGTTTTCTTTGTAGTAAAGTGTTAGAGTGTTTGGAGAAGCTCGATGTGAGCAGAACTGCTATATCAAAACAATAAAAGTTTCCAAGTTTTTCTTACAATTTCCGTGGTTTTTATTCAACTTTTATTGATATCAATAATATCCTGATATTTTCATTGAAATTTCCGTGTTTTTGGACTAACCATATTTCCGATACCATCAATATTTTAGACCTTGGTTTGGAGTAATTGCTTTCCCAAGAACGGTTCGCCCACTGATTTAATTAATTTATTATTCCTAATTTTGAATTTAAATTTTTAACTCTGATTGCTAAAACAACTCACATATATATATATATATATATATATATATATATATATAGATATATATATATATATATATATATATATATATATAAATGCAATTCAGTGCTATCTGCAAATTGTTGAAGAGTAGTCCTTTGGCTTTGAAGCTTTGTTTGGCTTCTTCCTCTTTCCTTCGTTTGTGTCTGTGCAGGTTTTTGTTGGGTTTGCTTCTTCAATTTTTCTGACTATCTTTCTTTTTCTCTTCTTCTTTTTTAATGTGTCTTCTTTTGAGTTTTTGTAGGTAGTGTTTTGCTCCTTTGGATAGCCCTGTTCGGGTTTTTATTTTTCCGGTTCTGTTAAGTGAGAGGTAAGTTTCTTGGTTGGAATTAATTATTTTTGCTTAAGTGAATGAAGCATGGGATTGCTTATTGACTGAATTTATTGTTTTGTTTCTGTAAATAGAGAATAGCATTGCTTCTTGACAGAATTAATTATTAAATTATTTTCACAAAATTAGGTTGTGGGCATAGAGTTGATTGGAATTAATTTCCATGGTTCTGCTGTAAGTTTTGAATTAATGACAAGTTGTTTATAGATAGATGAGTATGATGAGTGTTTTGAGAAAAATAGGGAAAAAGAGAAAAAAGGGGTGGCTGAGTTATGGTCATCAGTGATTCTTTGACCATTAGTAGCTCCTTGATTTCTTAGTTTTGTTTTGAAAACCATTAATTATCGCAAGTCATATGCTTATAGACGATTATCTTATTTATGTATATTAGTAGCTCCTTTTTTTCTTCATTTCCTTTTGAAAATAATTAATTATCGTAAGTCATGTGCTTTTAGACCATTGTCATCACAAACAGAATCTATATGTTTTTATTGTTCGCTCTTTTGATTGTTGCTTGATTTCATTTTTTGGTTTTTGCATTTTTTTTATAGGTGCTGTGTAATTGCTTTTTGGACTGTTTGATAGCTCTTCCCATTGCTGCTAGGCAACAGGTCAATTTTCTATTCGTCTTTTGAAGAGGTCATGCATATCAACTGTGGCTAATTGGTTATTGGATATTGTGTGCATTGTAAGATTCACAATTCTTATTAGATGTTTTTAATGTAATGAACAAAAACTATAACATATAGCCTGTTATTTTTGCCTTTATTATACTTCTATAGCCTGTTTATAGATTATTAATACTTTTATAGCTAATTTCTCCATTAGGTTATCTTATTTCTATTTATAGGTCATTAAGTGTTTGTAGGTTATTTAAATTTTAGTTTGTGCAGTTTATGTTGGCCTTAATTCTATAACAATAGACATTGTCTTCACCAAAATTTTCTCATTTGTCTACTACCACATACCATTGACCAAATTTATGGCAACAAAATCAACACCCCTTTCATTTGATTCTGTTCAAGCCCAAGTGTTTTGGTTTGATTCTCTTATACCTATTTAATAATTATCACAATTGTTCAAAATTTGTTTTCAATTTGTTCAATAGATTGAGTTTATACTTTTGTCCATCAAATTAATAGAATGTTTGATGTACTGTTGTTCATCATGTTCTATTTTTTAAAACTTAATTATGTCATAATAGTTATTGCCCTTACTGAAATTTTTCCATTTATATACACTAACACCTACCATTTTCCAAATTTATGCCAACATATTCAAAACGTCTACAGATGAGAAAAAACGAAAACCACCTGTACAGCAGAGCTAGCAAGACCTAGATCCCCTTTCACTACCCAGTACTATATGTATAACACCTGTCCAAACTCTTTTGAACAATGAGCAACTAAAAGTTGCTCATATTTTGATGTTTTTATAACTGCTTGATTTATTAAAATATGCTCAATATTTTCACCTAACGAGCAACGCATAAAACATGTTATTAGTTTATTTGTTGTAACTTAAGCTTGCTAAACTAAACATGATACCATTATTTAGATCTCCATGTTTATATAAATAGTACCATTTTTCCTGCATATTTTCACAACTTTATACACATTTCACACGATTTCAAAACCCGTAGCATCGCGCGGGCACTGTTACTAGTAATTCCTGAAGCCCAAAACAAAAGACAACAATGCTTTGAAAATATATCATACGGAAATATGAACGCAGTTCAAACAACTGCATATGAGATTGAATTTGCCCATTCTGATCAAATCAGTGGAGGTCAGGCCTTCTTTCAAAGAAACAGGCAAAGTAGGTTCTCTTTTTTACTTGAATTTTTTCTCTTAAATTTGAAATGTATTTTCTATTGTTGATAACCTCTGTTTATGTCTTCTATTCTCTTCATTCCACATTTCTTTTCTCTATAGGAACTATTAAAGGATATGTGGATTTGGGAGAGAAGAATTATAAGTGCATTTATTGTGGTGCACTTTTTTGGTTAAAAGAATCTATTAAACAAAAATCGAAAAACAATGAGCCTTTTTTTACTCTTTATTGCCAACAAGGAAATATAAAACTTTCAATTCCAAAACCAACACCCCTATTTTTAGAAAGTTTACTCAATCCAAATCAAGGCCAAAAAAGTGTGTTGTTCAGAGAGAACATTCGGGTGTATAATTCTATGTTTGCATTTACTTCAATGGGAGCCAAAGTTGATCAGTCAATTAACAATGGATCAAGCCCTTATATTTTTAAAATTAGTGGTCAAGTTCATTATTTAATGAGCTCTTTACTGCCTCTTGAGGGTGAATGTCCAAAATTTGCCTAGCTTTACATAAATGACACCCATAATGAGGTAATGAATCGCCTTGATGTAGTTAATTGTAATCAAAAGAATGAAAAGCTTGATTAAAACATTGTGCAGGGTTTGATTAAAATGTTTGATGAATCAAATGAACTGGTTAAACTTTTTAGAACAGTCAGAGATAAATTTGAACAAGGTTTCCTCACTCCTTTGAAAATCACATTGTTGAGTAGGTAGCCAAATGATAGTAAACAATATGAACATACAACATGTGATGAAATTGATGGTTTGATTGTGGAAAATATAGGGCTTTTTGATTCAAATAGAGATATTGTTATAGAACTTAAAGATGGAGGGTTAAAACGCATCACAAAATTAAATCCGAAATTCATGTCTTTGCAATATCCTATTGTTTTTCCTTATGGTGAAGATGGGTACACACCTGATTTAAAATGGAACAATAGTTATAAAGGTCGCGAATCTAAAAGAGGAAGAATTCCTATGAGAGCCTTTATAGCTTATCAGATTCAAGAGAGAGCGCTTCAATTGGTCACACTATTAAAAGGCGGAAGGTTGTTCCAACAATTTTTAGTGGACGCTTATGCAACACTTGAAGATGATCCATTGGATTACATTAGGAAAAATAATTTTTTTTTTTGAGAAATGAGGTTTATAAAGGCATTTATGATGCAATTTCAATAGGAGATAATAATGCCAATAACATAGGCCAAAGAGTCATATTTCCTAGCTCCTATACTGGAAGTGCTAGATATATGCTTAATAATTATCAAGATGCTATGGCAATTTGCAGGCAGTATGGACATTCTGATTTGTTAAAAACTTTTACTTGCAATGCCAAGTAGCCTGAAATTGTAAGAGAGTTTGATATAAAAAAAACTTGCATACAAGCCAGAGGATAGACATGATGTAGTTTCAAGAGTGTTCAAAATAAAACTTGATGATATGATCAGTTATATCAAATCAGGAAAATCTTTTGGAGAAACTGAGGCAGGTAAATTTTAAAAACTCACAATTTATGTTGTACTCAATTTCTATCATTTTTTAACATGATCAAGTTGATCAAGTATTTTTTTGGTTTTCTTGTTTGATCAACAACAGAAGTTTGTACAATCGAATTTCAAAAAAGAGGATTGACACATTCTCACATATTGATTTGGTTGAAGCAAAACTATAAATGTTTCCTATGTATAAGCGTCGTGATGATGCAACAAAATTTGTGCTTAAAAATGGAATACAGATTGATAACAACTTTGTAGTGCCTTACAATTCTGAATTATTACTAAGATATAACGCTCATATAAATGTTGAATCCTGTTGTCAATCGATGCTCATAAAATATCTTTTCAAATATATAAACAAAGGTTCAGATAGAGCTAGAGTAGTTTTTCAAGAGAACCAACATGATGAGATACTAGCCTACCTTAATTATAGATACATCTCTTCATACGAAGCTATTTGGAGGCTGTTTCAATATCCTATTCATTCTAGAAAACCTACTGTTGAACGATTGCCAATACATCTACCTTTAGAATAAAATGTTGTTTTCAATTGTGATCGATCGCTTCAGTTAATTGTTAATCAAAAGGGTATTAAACATTCAATGTTAACAAGTTGGTTTGAAGCCAATAAAACTTTTAAAGAAGCGCGAACTCTAACTTATGTAGAATTACCGTCAAAATTTGTGTGGGATTCTCGCAGTAAGATGTGGAAACCTAGAAGAAGAAAAAAAGGAATCCATAGGTAGAATAGCTCATGTGCATCCTGCATCTGGCAAATTATATTATTTGAGGATGCTTTTAAATTTGCAAAATGGAGCCTTTCATTTTGATGACATAAAAACTGTTAACGACATTATACAACCATCGTACCAGCTACATGCAAGTCCCTAGGTTTGTTAGAAGATGATAAAGAGTGGATTGAAGTTTTAGCAAATGCTGTGAACACTGCCTCATGTTCTGAATTAAGGCAATTGTTTGTTACGGTCATTTTATTTTGCGATGTAAGGAATCCGCAACTTCTTTTTGACACTTCTTGGCAAAATATGTGTGATGACATTTTGTACAAACTACGAAAAACTTTTTCAATGCCAAATCTAATTTTGCCAGAATTTGAATTAAAAAATTCTCTTTTATTTGAATTAGAACAACTTTTTAATGTATCATCCAGATCTTTAAAAGATCACCATCTCTCTATGCCTGATGAATATAAAATGTCAGAACTTAGAAACAAGTTGTTGAGAGAAGAATTGAGTTATGATTATCATAATTTGGAAAAAGAACATTCAGTTTTACTACCACAACTCAACAAAGGTCAGAGAGATGTATATGATTGTGTCATCAACGCTGTGAATGAAAAAATGCCAGGCTTCTTTTTTGTTTATTGTCATGGAGGAACAAGAAAAACTTTTTTGTGGCATACAATAATAAGTAAAATTAGATCTCAAGGAAAAATTGTTTTGGTTGTTGCTTCATCAGGAATAGAATCATTATTATTACCAGGTGGTAGAACAGCTTACTCTAGATTTAAGATCCTTTTAACTATTAACAATTGCTCAACATGTCAGATAAAAAAAGGAACTCATCTTCCTCGACTAAACATCCAATTATTAATTCACGCTTCATAGTCGAAGATAATGTCGCAAGGAGTTTGTAGAAATTTTTAGCGTATTTTTATGATTTTTTTATGTATTAATACACACAAAATGAAGCTCTAATGACATGTGGCGCAACACGAGAATGACACATGTCTGAAGTACAGACGATGCACCAGTCAAGTGCCGCCACTTGTCATTCTCTTCCATTTATTACTACTTGTTAATGCTTTAAGTTCCAAAAATCATAATAAATTCAATAAAAAAGCATAAAAATAACCCCAAAAAATCCTACAAACTCCTTGTGACATTTTCTACATGTTTTGAAATTTAAAATATAATTTTGACTTATAAAAAAATCAAATAATTTTTCATAATAAAGTTTGTATAACACCAAGTGTAAGGATCATTATTCTTCATCACTACAACTCTTCCTCTCATTATGACTTCAAATTTCCCAAACTCAAAATTGAAATTTTATGCTTCATAGTAGAAGATAATGTCGCAAAAAATTTGTAAAAAATTTCAGTGTATTTCCTGATTTTTTAAATAATGGCGCTACGCGAGAATGACACATGTTTGAAGAACTGACAATGCACTATTTAGATCCTGCCACTTGTCATTCTCTTCCATTTATTACTATTTTTTTAATGCTTTAACTTTCAAAAATCATAATAAATGTATTAAAAAGCAGAAAAATACCCCAAAAAATCATACGAACTCCTTGTGACATTTTCTACTTGTTTTGAGATTTAAAATATAATTTTGACTTATAAAAAAATCAACTAATTTATCAAAGTCAAGTTTGTATAACACCAAGTGTAAGGATCATTACCCATTATCACTACAACTCTTCCTCCAATTATTGCTTCAAATTTTCTGAACTCAAATTTAAACTTTCACACTTCATAGTCAAAGATAATGTCGAAAGGAGTTTGTAGAAATTTCTGATGTATTTTTTTATTTTTTATTCATTTTTTGTGTATTTATTAAGATAAATACACACAAAATGAAACTCTAATGACATGTGGCGCTATATGAGAATGAAACACGTCTGAAGTACTAACGATGCACCTGTCAGGTGCTGCCACTTGTCATTCTTTTCAATTTATTACCATTTTTAATGCTTTAAATTCCAAAAATCATAATAAATTTATTAAAAAGCAGAAAAATAAGCCAAAAAATCCTAACGAACTCCTTGTGACATTTTCTACATGTTTTGAAATTTAGAATTTAATTTTGATTTATAAAAAAATAAATAATTTTTCAAAGTCAAGTTTGTGTAACACCAAGTGTAAAGAACATTACGCTTCATCACTAGAACTCTTCCTCCAATTATTACTTCAAATTTTCCAAACTCAAATTTGAACTTTCACGCTTCCTAGTCGAAGATAATATCGCAAGGAGTTTGTTGAATTTTTTTGTGTATTTTTCTGATTTTTTAATCATTTTTTATGTATTTATTAAGATAAATACACACAAAATGAAACTCTAATGACACGTGGCGCTACGCGAGAATGACACACGTCTAAAGTACTTACAATGCACCAGTTAGGTGCTGCCACTTGTCATTCTCTTCAATTTATTATAATTTTTAATGCTTTAACTTTCAAAAATCATAATAAATTTATTAAAAAGCATAAAAATACCCCAAAAAATCATACGAACTCCTTGTGACATTTTCTACATGTTTTGAGATTTAAAATATAATTTTGACTTATAAAAAAATCAAATAATTTCTCAAAGTCAAGTTTGTATAACACTAAGTGTAAAGATTATTACCCTTTATCACTACAACTCTTCCTCCAATTATTACTTCAAATTTCCCAACCTCAAATTTGAACTTTCATGCTTTATATCGAAGATAATGTCGCAAGGAGTTTGTAGAAATTTTATGATTTTTTAATCATTTTTTGTGTATTTATTAAGATACATACATACAAAATGAAACTCTAATGACACGTGGCGCTAAGTGAGAATGACACACGTCTGAAGTACTGATGATGCACCAGTCGAGTGCTGCCACTTGTCATTCTCTTCCATTTATTACTATTTTTAAATGCTTTAACTTTCAAAAATCATAATAAATTTATTTAAAAAATAGAAAATTACCCAAAAAAATCCTACGAACTCCATGTGATATTTTCTACATGTTTTGAGATTTAAAATATAATTTTGACTTATAAAAAAATTAAATAATTTCTCAAAGTCAAGTTTGTATAACACCAAGGGTAAAGATCGTTACCCTTTATCACTACAACTCTTCCTCCAATTATTACTTCAAATTTCCCAAACTCAAATTTGAACTTTCATGCTTCATAGTTGAAGATAATGTTGCAAGGAGTTTGTAGAAATTTTCTTTGTATTTTGCTGATTTTTTATTCAATTTGTTGTGTATTTATAAAACTCTAATGACACATGGCGCTATGCGAGAATGACACACATATGAAGTACTGACGATACACCATTCAGGTACTACCACTTGTCATTCTCTTCCATTTATTACTATTTTTAAATGCTTTAACTTCCAAAAATTGTAATAAATTTATTAAAAAGCATAAAAATACCCCAAAAAATTCTACAAACTCATTATGATATTTTCTACATGTATTGATATTTAAAATATAAGTTTGACTTACCAAAAATTCAAATAACCATAGTGATTTAACAGAGATGTTGCATGTGTTGTAGGGTGCATAACCATAACCATGATGATACATAAATGACCTACTAATATTATCCCCATAGACAACCTGTAATATGCAACAAGCATGATACTCATTGATGCCATGATACAAAAAAGCATGATATACATGATGATACATAAATGACCCATTATCCTCATATACAGCTCAAAATATGCAACAAGCATGATATTCCAAGATACAAAAAAGTTTATCACGTAAGAGATGGTTTCTCATGTTCCTGAAATTTAAACCAAATTGGGTGTAGATTATCTTCAACTTTAAATCAGAAAAAGTTGAAGATAAGTAGATTGTCTACAACAGACTAAGGGCATCAAATAGGTAGTGACATAGAGATGCAGCCCAAATTACAGAATAAGATATCAACAACCTAAATTATTGGACGGCATATAAATCAACAAATCAACAACCCAAAATAAAAAATAAGATACCAAAATCCAAGAAATCCATATCAGAAAAACGCAAAAATGGAGTTGAGCAGCCAATGCTATATAAATCATTCCAGCAAGTAAAATCAAAACAAAGGGCATCGATCTAGACCTAATGCCCTCCCCATCCCCCTCCCAGCCATCACCGCCCCACCTGGTCCACCCCTTCCCACCAAAAACCATACCTAGACCTACCCAACACCCACCCAAAACCCAACCCAAATCTTATCCTCCACTCCTCACCTCTCATATCTCTCCTAAGAATCCCACAACCATCTCAAATCCAATTTTTTTTTGTAAAATCAGTATGCTTAAAAAAAAAAATTCAGATTTGGAACTTGGGTTGAGTGGATGTTGAATAGGAAAAGAGAAAGAGGGAGATAGAAAAAGGAGGGTGGGTTGGGGGAGAAGAAACAAAAGGATGATGGTGGGATGGGGTTGGTGGGTGTTGATTAACTCCTAATTCAGAGTCTCTTGTTTGTTTGAGAAAAAATAGTTGTTCTAGTGGGGTCTTGATAGAGAAGTTGGAGAGGACGGGGTCTTAGTTAGATATATGGGTTTTATTTGACATGTTTCTATGTGAAACACTTTAAAACCATCTTTTAATCTCAATTGTCCAAGTTTATTCAACGGTCTAGATACAAGTTCGCACGTAATATTCGCATATAGCTATTCTCACCTGCTCCGAGCGCAACAACTAATAAGACTTAGGGCTCGTTTGGTACTCGGGATTGGCTTGGACTGGCTTGGACTAAATTTAGTACCATGTTTGTTTGATCTAATCCTAGTCTTAGATGAGATTGCTAATACCGGGCCCACCAAAAACACCTCCTTAGGAGGGGACTAGTAATCCCATGTGGAAGGGGAGGATTAGCTAGTCCCAATGCTCACCAATGTATAAAATGCATATATTATATTGTAAAATTAATAACATATATTATTATTATTAAACTTACTTACACATATACTATAATGTACATATATACATGTATATAGACATAAATTTATAATATATGTATATATGTATATATATGTGTATATATATGCATACACATATATACATATATAATATACATATACATATATACATGTATATTATTATTATAATATACCCATATACACATATACATATTAATATTATAATAATAGCATACATGTATATATGTAATATATATTATATATTACAATACATATATATACATACGTATATATACATATATGTGTATATATATTATACCCATGTATGTATTATAGTATACATATACACACATATATACACATATACAATATATACACCTATATACACATATATTATATATGTATAATGTATGTATATATATATATATATGTATTTTATAATATAATATATATACATGTATATACATGTATGTGTACATATATATATACATACATATGTTTATATTATTTATAATATACATATATACATGTATATACACATAAATGTCACATCTATTATAAAATACATGTGTACACATACATAATATATTTATTTATACATATATACATATACATAGATAGTTTTGAAAAACTAAAAAAAATCTAGTCCTAGTCCAAGCGTACATCAAACGCAGGATAAGTGTTATCCAACTTAGACCAAGCCAAGCCAAGCCAAGCCAAGATAGCCCCTAAGCATAGTCCATGCCAAGACAGTCTTGTGTACCAAACGAGCCTTTAAAGTCCAAGCCAATTCAAGCTAGTCCAGTCTAACACTTAGGCTGTGTTTGGTATGCCTCATTGGACTGGACTATGCTAAATAGCACTTGCAACCCATGTTTGGTGAAAGAGGGGACTAACTTAAATGGGATTCTACAATCCAACAGTGCAAAAAGCACGGTACTCGCTCGTCCAAAACAGGGAGGACGAAATGTGGCTCGCAGAATAGTAAACCTACTATTCTGAAGAGGAGAGTCCAACCAACACATGGGGAAGCCTAAACACCAATGCCAGCGCCCGCACCTCGGAGGCCATTACTCTTTCCCTTGCTGATTATGTTGTATTCATGTCAATAACACACACACACAAACACACACACACACACACACACATATATATATATATATATAATTTTCATATTTCAATTTAGGCCCAAAATTTCAAGTTTTCATATTTCAATTCGGGCTTACAAGATTACAGTGATGATGAGGATGCTGATGGAGGCTTTGACTGGTGAGTACTTCCTTTCGCGCCTTGTTTAGCCGAAGAGAAGTGTGATGAAATGGTGGAGCTCCTATGGGTCAACAAGTTGCGGACTTTAGACCCACTTTGCTTTGTTGGAGAGGATTGAGAGTGAAAAAAGATTTTCTTGGTGACTGAAGGGTGATCGTAGATCAGAGGCCACTGTTTGGTTCAAGGTCGGTGATGGGAAAGAAAAGTAGAGATAGAGCAGAAGGAAGAGGAAAGGAGAGAATGAGTTTTTTTATTTCCTATTTTAATTTTTTAATTTTATAACATTTTAAAAGATTTTTTTATTCTTTTATTTCACACATAAGCCCCAATTTAATATTCCTAATTGAATTTAAATATTTTTCATATCAAAATCCCTAATTGAATTTAAATATTACAAGAATCATTTTTTAATTTAAATATTTTTTTTTGTTTGGTCTTCACTATTTTTACAATCTAGTTTCTTAGTCTGACGCAGCATCAAACGTAGTTTAGTACTTAATCCAGTTTAGGCCAATCTGAGCTAATCCAAGACAGTCTCAGAATTTAGTCCAATCTATAATAGTCTGCCGTACCAAACAAGCCCTTAAAGTCCAATCCTAACCAATCTAGTCCAGCCCACTAAACAGGCCTAAATGTTTGTGAATGACACCCATAACATTATTTACAACATAAAAAAAATCCTTCTAAGGTAAATTTCTTTGTTTGGTCAATGGTAAAATTTGATCGACAGTTGGACTCGGGTCATCGGGGACACTTGGACTCGGGTCATAAGGGACACCTGGACTCGGGTGAGTTGCTACTTTTCTTTTCCTCAGAGTCACACACAGTCAGAGTTCACTTTGCCAGAGACTGTTTGTTTTATATTCAAAGGAGCTTCTCAGGCAAAAGACAGAGAAAGAAAGTAAACCCTCTCTTCACTTCACTGCCATTCATTCAACTCACCGAGTCAGCGAGCGAGTTCGAATGGGCGATCCTCTGGAGAGGCTGGGATCGGAGGCCGAAGGGCTTGAATCGAGCATCAAGGACGACCTCTCCATGGAGATCGATCCTCCTTTCAAAGAGAACACGGCCACAGCCGACGACTGGAGAAAGGCGCTCAGCAAGGTCGTCCCCGCCGTCGTCGTTCTGAGGACAACCGCGTGTCGTGCCTTCGACACTGAGGCCGCTGGTGCTAGCTATGCCACTGGCTTTGTCGTCGATAAGCGCCGCGGGATCATCCTCACCAATCGCCATGTTGTCAAGCCTGGTATTTTTGTGGTTCTCAGCTTTCTTTTTCGTTTGGTTCCTGAGAAAGTGTGAGAGAAAGAAACAGAAACTAATGATTTTGAATGTTTAAGTTAATTCGAGTTCAGAAAGTTTCCTTAAGTTTCTTCAAGTTCAAGTGCTTGGTAATGATTGTCTAGTCTGTTAATTTTCTGCCTATTTGGTAGCTGAAAAATGTGCGAAGTGAAAAGAAAGGGATTATCTCTTTGGGACAGGAGTAAAAGAGTAAATCTTGTCTTTCTTGGATTTGAAGTATTTTTAGTTACGGAAAATATTGCTACTGTATGGTCAATATTTACCCTGTGAGAAATTGCTTTTCTATGGTTTTTATGTTTACTGAGAAAATGGGAGTTTGATAGTCGTATTACGTTTTCTAATATTAAATTTGAAAATATCGATGGAAATGATTTCCACAATCGATACTGGTGCAGAACTTGGGTTTTCAATTCAACAAACTAATCTGGAGTCTGTGCAATTTATTTATTTATTTTAAAAATCAGATAAAAAGAATGTAAGAAAAATATGTCAAAACTTCAACTTTGAATTGTGTAATAATTGTCTGGACAGAACAACATTTAGCGCTTTTTCTTTTTCTGTCTTTTCAACTGAACCTGATATAAGGATCTTCAACTGCTTTGCTATCCTTCTAATTCTGTTTCTTTGGTACTGTAGGACCTGTAGTTGCAGAAGCCATGTTTGTGAACCGTGAAGAAGTTCCAGTATACCCTATATACAGGGATCCGGTGAGTAAATTCTTCTTTTATGTTTGATTTATGATCTACCATATCACCGTGGTTTGGAAATTTTTTCTTGTTTTACACCATTAAATAATCTCATATCCACCTGGTGTGGTTTGGTTCCTCGTGCCTCTGCTGTTCTCTTAATTACCATAGAAAATGAAAAATTTGTATTGCAGATTGATCAGTTTATTTCTTTAATTGATTTAAGATTTGTCAAATTTCCAATTAAGTTCTTCAAATCGTAAGACATCATTGTGATTTTGGTAAAGCAAAAATAAGATTATCTGTTTATATTGTTCCTCATACAAGTATGACCACAATATGCACATGCAGGGGCGGATCCAAGAATTTTCTTTCCCGGGGGCAAGAAAACACTACTACCAAGTCACTAATAATGAAGATCAATCTACCTCTTAAATGTAAAAAGACACATCATATAAACATATCCATGCACAAACTAGATCCAACAAACTTTACACCTTCTGCCTAATTCCTCTATTGCAAGAAGCAAAGAGAAGAATGAAATATGAAATAGTGAGTCCAGAGGACAATAACATAAGTAAAGGAGTAGAGCATGTTGCCTCCTTGCCCTGCCTTAGTCTTCTTTGAGGCGTTTAATTAAATAGCTTGCCCCCATATAGCAAAAAAATTCATGAAAACTTGGCACCTTGAACATGATTGAGTCAAGGCAAGTGCCTTCACTGGACCCTTAATGGATCCGTCAATGTGTACATGACATTTTCATTAGTCAGGAATGTACAATATTTTCCATTAGTCAACAAGTAGTCTGCAAGCAATAGCACATCAAAAAGCAAAACACTAGTTTACTGCACCAGCCATTCTATTCTTCAAATTGCATGTTATAGGCATTTTGGAAGTTTTAGCTTGACAATCAAATATTTTCTCACCTTTTCATAATAAAAACTATGACAATATTGACTCACACCTAGCTTTAATCAAACATGTTGGCCTTTGTAACAGGCGCAAATATGATGTCTTTACAATCAATGTGTGTTACTGACATGTTGTGTATATTGGTAGCACTAATATGTGTATATATTTTTTCAGGTACATGATTTTGGCTTCTTTTGTTATGATCCTGGTGCAATACAGTTTCTTAATTATGAAGAGATTTCTCTGGCCCCTGAGGCTGCTTGTGTTGGTCTAGAAATCAGGGTTGTCGGTAACGATAGTGGTGAAAAGGTATTCATTCGTGAATTTTGTGCTTTCACTTAATGCCTCTTAATTGTTTGTCGTACATTTAAGTGACTTGTTCTTTAGTTGACTCACTTCATTTTTTAGGTCTCTATTTTAGCTGGTACTCTTGCTCGTTTGGATAGGGATGCTCCTCATTACAAAAAGTACGTATCGGCTTTACTAACATTTGCTATATTACTTTATTCATTTTCTTTTATTCTTGAAAACTAATGAAATGACATACATTATCCTATATTTATAGCATAGTTTTGTTCAAAATAAGAATGTTACATTTAATGGTAGCTGTTTGTTTTGGATAAGCAAAACTATTTTGAGGACAACTAGTGCATGGGGCGTATACTAGACAGACAGATTTGTATAGTGAAAAGAAAGGTTTGATGCTTTAGCATCTGATGGTCTGGGAAAAACCAGAGTTAACAAAATTAACAAACCGACACCCATGTGAAAGGAATATTCAAAAAGCTGTTTTTGTCATTCATGTAAGAGTGCATGGGATGCATACTAGGCAGATATGTATAGTAAAAAGAAAGCTTGATGCTTTAGCATCATATGGTCTAGGAAAAACCAGAGTTAACAAAATTAACAAACTGACACCCATGTGAAAGGAATATTAGAAAAAGCTGTCTTTGTCATTCATGTAAGAGGCTCCAACCCCATTGATGCTGTCTTGGTGTTTTTTGTTATAAAAGAAAAAAATAAAATAAACAAAAGCCCAAAGGAAGAGCTCATCAAGAAGTTTAACATTCTTGCTTACCTAAATTTTTAAGCAGAGCATCCATTGAACCATGGAATTTGGTGTTTCTAGTATGCCTTAGATGCTTACATCATATTTTGGATTTCCTCAGTGACAGGACAATGCAAAAGTAAATCATCCTCTGTTTTGATCATCATGCTTAACATATAAAGACCAACTACGGACAATCTGTTTTCTCCTTACTTGATTTTCCAGTGAATTTGTTCAAAGCAGCAGTTGATGGAAACAATAAAAGCCTTTGCTGGTACCCCCAGCTCTCCGAGTACTCTTAAATGGAAAAGTGCTTACAATAAACTTTACAGTGCTACTTCCGTTCTTCTTAGTGGAAATCTCGATTTCACCTAATCTGCAACCTCTAATTAAATGCAGGGATATGATTGTGAAAATTTAAACCAACCTGAACTACAGGGAGCAAATTATAATTAGACCTTTTAATAAATTTCTTTTCCAAAGGTTTGCCCAAATTAAGACAACACAACCGAGGCTGTTATGTTATGCTAGTAGCCTATGATAGGAAGTAACCTTAACCATCTGAGCGTTTGTTCTTCAGACTCTTTAATACAGGTTTACTGCCTTTTCTGGTTAATCATGATTGTGTTCTTGCGCAGGGATGGTTACAATGACTTCAATACATTCTACATGCAAGTAAGTGGCATATTTTTTTTTATGCTACCTTATAATTTCATGTATTCCTCCCACGCTGGAGTAGTTTTTGGGTTTAAAGTTTTGTGACATTTCCATTTGAGTCTGCTTCAGAGTATTTCTTTTTGTCAAAAATGCTCCTATGAGCAATATATTCTAAGCGCCTCTCAGTGCTCTAAACATCCAGCTTTTGGATGGATTTGAATGATCGATATACCTAAGTGTTTGTATTCTTTCTAACCACTGAAAGTGGTTGGCGCTTATAGACGCTTAAATGCGTCACTTATATGAGCGTTCCTGTTTCTTTTGTAGGGTAGATATTTTGGGCTATACTTGGGCCGTATTGTTCTGCTTTATTGGTTGTTGGGTGAGGATGAAGATATAAGGTACAACAAAGGGAAGGAGATTCCATTTACAAAAAGGTAAGTGGAAGGATAATTTAATCGACAAGAGAAGAAGATTGATGAATAGAAAACAGAAGTTTGTTGCTTCAACATATATTAATCTTAATATATGGCAATTTCTGACTGGCTGAGGGTTTTTAATTGTACACATGCAATATTTTTTGAAGGGCTTTTTTCCCCCCCTTGATACCTGAAGCTATACCCATTTATCAATTCAGTACATGAAGAATAATTTGTCCCCCTTTAGTCCCTCTATTAATTTTGTGTCTAATAAATAAAAATTTCATTAGAACGGTTAACATATCTCAGGGGCAATTTTGTGTCTTGCTTATTATTATTGAAGCCACATTTGATGAACAATATGTAAGTACCAAAATTGTGCTGGAGATTTGTTAACCATTTGTATGAAAGTTTGATTTGATATTCAAAAAATTAAATTAGGGCATAAATCGGAACAAATTATTGTTCAGGAACTTAATTGAGGCCAAAGTGTAAAAAACCCTTTTAAACTAGGTAGTAGATGCTGTTATAAAATAAAAAGGAACACCGAACATAATCTGAGGTGAGCATTTATGCCTTTATAAATGCCCTTCGTCCTCCTTGCTCCATGTTGGCCATGTTTGCCTTAAGAAATTGTTTATAGTACCAGACAGCACTTCTTCAGAAAAATAAGCCAAAGCCCTATCTAAGGATGATGTAACGTTAATGTTATCTGCTGAAAGTCTTGATTGCAAAGACTATAGTGTCATTCTAATTTCTTTATTGTTATGGGAGGAAAATTAGTTCTTACAAGGGTACATTAATGCATTACTGGTTTTTTCTTGAAACATTCAAGCCTTGTCTGACATTTCTGTCTCAGTTCTCTGGAGTGGAACTTTTTCTTTCCTTTTTTATTTTACAACAAACTAGTGTATTTCCAACTCATGTGAGTTGGGAGAAATTTCTGTGGTCCTTTTAAATGATGCTCGGGGGACATAGTGATTCCTTGTAAAACTTACACGTGCAAAAGTTTGTACGTAAGGTAATTGTCTTTATGCTTTAATTTATGTTGCTGATAAATCAAATAGAGTCCATCAAGGGCATAAATGTAATGTTAGAATCTGGCAGAGTTTAGATGTGAATATTACGTTGCACTGGCAGAGGATTTACAGATGAGGCTTTAAGATATGGGCAAATATACATTTTTGGTCCTTTGTGACAATAAGGACTGGATCATTACTGATTCTGTTATTGAATGACTTTGCATTTTTCTTTTTGTCTGGGAAATGTATCTTTCGCTGCTAAAAGCTTTAGCTAAAATTTCACATTTATATTTATTTGTTAATTGTATTTGTTATAGGCTGCATCTGGCACTAAAGGTGGTTCCAGTGGATCTCCTGTGGTTGATTGGTTAGGCAGGGCAGTGGCCTTGAATGCTGGTAGCAAGTCATCAAGCGCTTCAGCTTTTTTTTTACCCTTAGAACGAGTAAGTGCATTATATATCTCCTGAATCTTTATTGGTTCTGCATGGTGATTAAATAATTTAGTTTTGTAACAATTATAATTTGTAACATGGAGTTGTTCAAACTGCAGGTTGTGAGGGCATTGAAGTTTCTCCAGAAAGGCAGAGATTCCTTTGTCAATAAATGGGAGGCAGTCTCTATACCTCGTGGTACGCTTCAGGTTTGTGTCGGAATTATCCTGAAAGGGAATCACTTCAATTAAATTGTTTCCCAATTTTTAAGAGTTTCATAGACAGAAGAGTACTGCTTTTTTGGTGGGGAGTTAACCAAATTCCTCCCAGAGCGATTTTTACCTTGTAGGTCGCCTTTTTTAGGTAACAGAAATGGTGTTATTTACAAATTATTTAAATTTTTTTTTATGGAGGGTAGGTAGGATAAATACATAAAGGTACAGGGAATTCTTGATTATAGTACCTGATTAATTTGAGTTTTTGATAAGAAACAAAGAATTTCATGCTGTTCAGAATTTTTCTACTGTGGTTTACTTTATCTTAGTTTTTTTTTACATTATTTGAGGAATTATTATTTTGACGCAGCTTATGTTATTTATAATATAGGTGACTTTTGTCCATAAAGGATTTGATGAGACACGCCGACTTGGCCTTCAGAGTGAAACAGAGCAGGTTTTAATTTTTTTTTTGCCGTCTGCTTTTCCCATACTTCACAATTGCCATGAAAAGTAGGGTGCCTCAAATAACTTGTTGTTTTGATTTGTTTAGTTAGTTCGTCATGCATCTCCCCTGGGCGAAACTGGGATGCTTGTTGTTGAGAATGTGGTAAGTATTCCTGTGGACTTTGAAATTGTACCAAATTTGTCCTTTTTTTCCCATGGCGATACAATGCTCACTTCTAGGATGCATATGATGCTGGACTTGTTTTAGGTACCTGGTGGTCCAGCTTACAAGTGTTTGGAGCCAGGTGATGTTCTTGTTTGCATGAATGGGGAAGTAAGTTATGCTTTTCATCTCAGATTAACTTTATCATTTATAGAAATAAGCTGTTCTTAGATGACGTGCGTAATCATTGCTACATCTGGTTTTGTTCTTTATGCATCTGACCACCACTTCATTTGCAAATGTCGTAATCACATTATAAAACTTACTTTTCCCACTTGCCTACCATCTATATGGGGCTACAAATCTAAAAATAAAAGTCTCATTGATGAGTTATGAGATGCCATTAACTTGATGTTCACTAGATAACACCGTAGTATTACCTGTTTTGAATGGTTTCTCCTTTTGCAAAATGTTTTTTCAGATTCCATAAATATGTAATGAACATTTTTCGTGGTCCATATGTTTATTTTAGACGACATATGCTAGGATTTAACTTTTTCATTTGTCTTTGTTTATGATCATTCCAAAGTAATTACTTTTAGGCTCTATATGATTTTGGGGGAAATAAACCTGAAAGTCTTTTCCTGCAGGACAGTACTTACACGAGTGAATCTAACATATTGAATTCCTTGTGCAGGTAATTACCCAATTCCTGAAATTGGAGACCTTACTTGATGACAGTGTTAATCAAAAGATTGAAATGCAAATTGAAAGGGGTGGCAAACCATTAACTGTAGATTTGGTGGTGAGAGTTTTTCTTGTTTGGTATTGGTGTTTTGCTACAGAAAAGTCTCGTATGTTTGTCTAAATAATTTAGTGCAGTGGCCACCATTTGGTGCAATGTTCTGTAATTCTTAATGGAGGTGCTGCAAGGTTTCCCCCCTAAAGCCAACTGCAAAAAGTTGTCCCTCTAACTCAAAAATAGTGTTTAACCACCTCGAAGGGCTTATTGTCCATCTCTAGATATAGGCATTCAAAATTGATATATTCAATTTCTTGGATATGAACTCCTTGATGTTTGGGTTAAAGTTCAGTTTTGTTTCTTAGAATGGAGCCAAGTTTATTATGTGTTTGATTTTCTTAATTGGTCGACTTATTTTGGTAATTTTGTGTAACAACTACTTGACTACTTGGAACAACATCAAAAACAAAAATCATAGGTGACAGTGACACTATGAAAATATTACTAGGAGTTGAAAACTTGTAAAACCTCATTAAAAAACATGTGGGGAAGAAAAAAGGAAAGTAAAAACGACAACAGTTAGAGTTGGAAACATCCCTAGTGTATTTAGATGAAAGCACTGAAACAGGTGGATCAGGTGTCTAGAAATTGAGGTAATTTGAAACATCCTTAGTCTATTTAGATGAAATCACTGAAACAGGTGGATTGGTCGTCTAGAAATTGAGGTAATTCACCTGTTAATGATGCTCTGATGGCGCTTTAGACATGGCTAGGTTAGAGGTGTTTTCTCTGACAAATTTTTCATGTCACAAGTCAACTTTTCTTGTGTAAGCCTTTGTTGGGAAGCACTTGGTTTAGATAGAGTTAATTTTCTTAGATGGATGCTTGGCAAATTGCATCTTGAGTTTTTATCTCTGAAATTTTGCCTCTCATTAACATTGGATGTGAAATCGCTGCTTCATAAAACGGTGGCCCTCCTTCCTCCTGCTTCATAAAATGGTGAAGGAGAGACTAATTCCTAATTTCCTATATTACGCTGCAGACTCTTTAAGACCTTTCATTTTCTCCAGTGGGCTAGCTTTGAACTTAAACTTATTGAGGTCTCAATTAACACATAATTTATTCATATGCATTATGTGCTTGGTTGCAGTTTGGTTGTATTCCTTTAGTTTGTTGCTGTGTTTTTATTGCTGTTCCATAAAGAAAATTTGCTATCTTTTTTATTTCAGGTGCAGGATTTACACTCAATAACCCCTAATTACTTCTTAGAAGTAAGTGGTGCAGTGATACACCCTCTCTCCTACCAACAGGTTGGTGGATTTTGTGGTTTTTGTTTAGTATTTTTGAGTGATCTAACAATTTGGTGCAGTGTTATTGTTCTCTTAGTCGTGTTTGTACTCAGTATTTGGCATGCCGTTAACAAGCCAAGTGTATTTCTTTTGCATATATTGCATGTTTATATTCTATGGAGATAGTTGATTAAAGGGCGCTAAGAGGCCTTATTTGAAATATGTTGGGCCTGCCTACTGAAATACTATTCCTCGTGTTTTTATGCCTTTCACCATGGATTTTCATCTCAATTTGCCTGACTTGTATTAAACCTTTCACTTAATATCATGACATTTTGGCTTCTAAAACACTTCTTTTTCATACAGGCTAGAAATTTTCGTTTCCATTGTGGCCTTGTGTATGTGTCAGAACCAGGGTATGTTCTCTTGATCTTGTGCTATATGTTTAGCTTATTGTTATTACTTGAATTCAGAAACTATGGCGTATGGGATAATGTTATCAGTTTTCTGTATCATCGGTTGCCATTTTTCCCTAAAAAAACTTTTCCCTAAAAAGTTCAGTTGCGCATAATGATAATTAATGATTCCCTATAACTTTTTCTGTAAGAAGCAAATGTATTCTGGGGTTTATCTATCATGAATTGTGTTTAAAGCAGCCAAAGAGGATTTATTAATCAAATGTTAGGAGTAGGCTTCCACCCCCCAATATATATATATATATATATATTTTTTTTTTCTAATTTTTGCTAAGTAGTAATCCAAGTTATATTTGAAAAGGGTGAAACTCCATATAGCAAGTTGACTGAAGAAGGGATTCAACGAGGTGAGAATTAAAGACTTTTGTCTCTTAAACCTTCTATGCTAAATAGAAAGATCTCAAACATGGTTATGTGACCATAAAAAGATATGAGAAACGTAAAGACTTTTGTCGCTGCATAAATGTACTGAAAACCTATTCACTTCAACTTTGAAATTTCAAAATCATAGTTGTTACCAGTGTAATCTGTATTCGTCATGTGTCATATTTTTTAATTCAGAAATTTTGAAGGGTGAATTTGGAAAGTAGAATAGGCCATGGTCTTTCTCTCTTTATTTCGTTTTGCAGTAGGCCTCTTGACATAATTGGTATATTATTTTAAATTGTTGCAGATATATGCTCTTTAGAGCTGGAGTTCCTCGCCATGCTATCATTAAGAAGTTTGCTGGTGAGGAAATATCAGGACTTCTGGATCTAATTTCAGTTCTATGCAAGCTATCTCGGGGTGCTCGAGTGCCATTAGAGTATATAAGCTACATGGATCGTCATCGAAGGAAGGTATATGTTGATTTAATCTATGATAATCTTCCACCAACGTATGAAAATATTTGCCCCCTCTGCTGGTTTCCAAAATTCATCTTTAAGATTACATAAAGGAAAAGCAACATAGAGTCATTAGTCTGAGGTTAAGGGTCTAGTTCTGATTTCTGAAAGATAGAGTCCACTAGTCTGAGGTTTTTCCAATGAAACTCAGCAGAGGCTTGCAATGAGCTGCCCCATTAGAGTCATTAGCAAAGTCAGCTAATTGAATTATTTTCTTTTCTTTTTTTGAATAAGAAACACAGAATTTATTGATGAAAAGAAAGAATATACCGGTAGGATGGAGAAGTCTATCATGCCCAAATTAACACCCTCAAGAATCTCAAATTTTATTCGAATTGAAACATCCAATCTAAAAGAATTACACGAAGGGAAGATGCCCAAATAGAAGCTAAAAAAATTAATTCTAACCAAAATAATTCCACTTACCCCTCCTCTCTTCCAACAAATAAATCTTTTATCATATACATTATGATAGTGTTTGGATTCAACAGAAGTAGAAAACATTGGTTCACATTATTATATACAAGCATCCTTATCCTATTATTATGAGGGATCTAATAGCTGTTGTGAAGTGATCTGCCTTTAGTGTTGGGTTGTATTCTCTGGGAACTTGTTTCGTTTCTTTGTTTTTGCATGGGTTTCGTGTTTTTGTTTCTTTTGTTTGCTCTGTTCGTGTTGGTTGTTGTATGAGGATTTCTCATCCTCTTCTTTGCCCTGCTGAGTTTTTTTTAAAATATATTCTATGTTTCTATTTTAAAAAAATTATTATATACAAGCAAGATCTCTTTCTTTCTCTTCTCTCTCTCCCCCTCCCCTTGGCTATTGGTTCTGTTTTGCTGACTGTTTCGGTGGCTGCAGTCAGTCCTGGTCACGGTTGATCGCCATGAATGGTATGCCCCTCCACAGATATACACACGTGATGATTGTACAGGCCTTTGGACTGCCAAGCCTGCTTTTCAGCCTGATGCTATTCTGCTATCATCTGGTATCAATGATCTCGGAGGTACAGGAAGCCAAGCAGGTCCTCCAAGTAGCGAGGTCATTTCTGTGGGACACATACATCGCGATAGCCATGAGGAATTGACTGATGGCGTCGCTAGTATGGAAACCAGTTATGAGCATGCTTCTGAAGGAGCACATTCTCGGGATGAATTTGATGCTGGAACAAAGAAGCGGCGAGTGAAGGAGAATTTTTCATCTGATGGAGGTGTTGTTGCTGACTGTTCTTTCCCCGAAACAAATGAAGGTAACCTGGAGGATCCAAATACCATGGAGAATGCTGTTATGGGAGATTTTCAAGCTGCAAATTTAGCAACTGCTAATGCTTCATTAGCTGAACGTGCTATAGAGCCAACTCTAGTTATGCTTGAGGTACCCATATTGGAGATTTTATATCATTTTAAGTCTGCAAGTCCTTTCCATTCCTTTCTTCCTTCTATTTATTTATTTTTTGGGGTGGGGGGGAGAGTCACTTCCCTGAGTGTTAAACTCTTTGTTTTCAAAGGAAAATGGCATTATTCTTTGTCTTTGTAGTATGCTCTCTCTCTCTCTCTCTCTCTCTCTCTCTCTATCACACACACACACACACACACAAAGTCACAATTTTTCCAGAGGCAGAAGCACAATGGTAGAGAGATTGGCAATCTTAAGAAGTGATCTCATATAATTGCAGGTTCATGTACCACCATCTTGTATGCTCGATGGTGTACATTCACAACATTTTTTTGGGACTGGTGTAATTATCTATCATTCTCAAAACATGGGATTGGTTGCTGTTGACAAGAACACAGTTGCAATATCTGCCTCTGACGTGATGCTTTCATTCGCTGCTTTTCCAATTGAAATTCCAGGCGAGGTAAATCAATAACATGTAAGCAGATATAGATAATGATTGTTAGATATTTTGCCTAAGCTGCCTACTTTAAATTTCAGGTAGTTTTTCTCCACCCTGTTCACAATTATGCCCTCATTTCGTATGATCCCTTGGCCCTGGGAGCTATTGGTACCTCTGTTGTTCGTGCTGCTGAACTACTTCCTGGTAGGTTTTTCTTTTCACCTAATTTCTCTATTTTTAACTTTCAGTTTTCATGCATTGCATGTGTGTTGTTATAGATTACAATTATATTATTGCTAATAATTATAATTTTTTTTTTCATCTTGCATAATTATGTATCTAAATTGAAATTATCTTTAATTATTAGATTTATTTACCGAAAAGCATTGATTAAGGATTTGGTTGAATGCTTTTTTAATGTTTTAAACATGTATAATTATTTAAGTGAAATTGGAGTTTTATTCTATTTTAGCGTTTGTTACAACACTTTTAGGTAAATGTTGGGCAAGAATTCTCACTTCTATTGATAATATGGATATGTACTGGTTTGTCAACTTCCTGATTCATTATCCATTTCTACTTTTGTATTGTTAGAATATAAAAGTATTGTGCTATGTACTACTAACTGTTAAAGTTGTTACGAACAGTGGTAAACCAACAAAATTTAACATGGTATTAGAGCTTAAAACCCTGAGTTCGAATCCTTGCAACTCCGACCTCCCAATTGACATTGAATTCCATGTTTTGGGTTCTCTAGCTCTGAAGAGAGGTTCATATGTGAGGAGTGGTAGACCTTGGACTTTAAAAATAATAGATGAATAACAGGTTAAACTTTTGTGAACAATGGTAAACCAACGAAGTTTACATTTCTACATGGTTCTGTTCCTTTGGATCTCTATCTATATTTTGACATTAAAAGGGACGTTATGGGTAGTGGGGGGTTCCAGTCTCCATATAAAAAGCTATTCTTTGTGATTCTTGTCCTTGAGTATGGATTTGAGCAATTGTATACTCACCTTCTTGATGGAAAACCATGGAGGGTTTCCCAGGAAAAAGAGGTTGCACTTAGCTCATAACACTCTTCTGTGTGCTTGCACTAATCCATAGATATGGTGCTTTGTGTACTTATTTTAGTGTGGTTTTTACTGTTCTGTGATTTTTAAAGGAGCATAAGGTTGTATTTTAGATTGTTGACTGTTTTTTTTTAATACAAGTGATAGTCTAAACTACAAGGGTGGGGATTGTTTTCTCACACACACACACACACACACAAAATACCAAGATGCCAAGGGGTTCGAACTTGAGACCATTGGTCTGCAAGTCAAGACCCTTTTCCGCTGGGCTAGATCCCGTTGGCTTGTTGGCTTTATATCTTTGTAATATCTTGAAGTTTTAAAACTTTGATAATTTGAGTAATTTCTGGTGTCCCAGCATGCGGCGGTTTGTCTATTTTGTGTCTTTTCTGTTCTGTTCTACTCCATTAATGTGTTTAAACAAATATACTTAAAAAAAGTACTGTCTGAGGCAGATCCTGCGTTACGTCGTGGGGATTCTGTGTATCTTGTGGGGTTAAGTAGAAGCCTACAAGCAACATCTAGAAAGTCCACTGTGACCAACCCTTGTGCTGCATTAAATATTGGCTCTGCTGATTGTCCACGGTACAGAGCAACCAATATGGAAGTCATCGAGCTTGATACTGGTAACTGGAATTCTCATTGTTTAAAGTTGAACTTGATTTTGCAGTGTTGATTTGATTGAATTTTCATTGTTTTATGTTGTGCTGTGTTCAGATTTTGGTAGTACATTTTCTGGTGCGCTAACTGATGAGCATGGAAGGGTCCAAGCCATCTGGGGTAGCTTTTCAACTCAGGTTTATACTGTTTCCCTCAGCAAAAGAAAAAGAAAAACTAAAAATAAATCCAGGTATTTCCTTTAACTTCGGTTAATTTGATTTTTGTTATTGATTCGTATTTGCAGCTGAAATTTGGTTGCAGTAGCTCTGAAGATCATCAATTTGTTAGAGGCATCCCAATTTATGCAATCAGCCAAGTCCTAGAAAAAATCATTTCTGGTGCTCAAGGCCCTCCTCTTCTCATAAATCGTGTCAAAAGGCCAATGCCTCTAGTCAGAATTTTAGAGGTCGAACTATATCCTACATTGCTTTCAAAAGCCCGAAGTTTTGGTCTGAGTGATGATTGGGTCCAAGTACGTCTTCTTCCTGATACTAAATATTTATTCTATCTACATCTGTGATTCATACCTGTTGTTCTTTTATGTTGGCCTATGAAATCACTATGACGCTTTTGGAATGCATTTTCTGTTGCTTTTATGATTTGCTCCATACCTGCTTTGTGAGTACTTGTTGCTTTGTGACTTTGGCCTTCTTACCCTTGCATACCCTTACCTTGCTTAACTCATGAATATTGAATCTCATTCCATCAAATGTTCCATATCACATAAGAGTTCGGTATGTAGAAACAAGTTTAACCCTTCTTTCCTAAGGGAGTATCATATAATCAGAAAATGTTGGAAATCAGATTGCCACTAAATAAAAGCTTATCTTGATGATGTCCCTAGTGTTACATTGGTATTTTTTCATGATTGATTCCTTAAATTAAGAACTCATCACCATTTTCATTCCTACTTCTGCAAGAATGAGCCTGGCTGGATAGGAGCGGCCCTCCCTAGTTATTAGGCCTGTTCTCTTCCAACTGAGGTATGGAGAGTTGGAGCTGTACACGAAACCCCACACTCATAATGCTTCCTTCCATGTGTCCTCTTATTGACTGAAGCATCAGGTTGTTTAGACTTGATACCTCACCAAATTTTGAACATTTTTAGTGACCTCCCTTTTTCACAATGACCTTTGATCGTGGATTCTGCAACTACTCTTTGTGGCTTCTAGGGCCACGCTTTGTATATAGCTGCTGCTGGATAAGAATGGCTACCTTCATGGATCTGTTGGCATTAAAGGTAGAACTTTGTAGAGGCTTGTTTGATGTGAAAACTTATTATTAGTGATTATTGGGGAATCGTCAAAATTGTTTTCTTTTTTGTGAAAGGAAATTTGGGGTACTAGTGTTGCCTACTCCTAGTGTGGATTTCTTGGCATGTATGATCTCTTTGGAGAAGTTTTGATAGTGCCTAATTCATTAGACGGGGAGCCATATTTATAAGTTGGTATTATCCTAGGAGGCAGCTGAATGTTTGACTGACTTGTGATCGTAGTCCTGTCTCGTGATAGTTGTGGGGATCCTTTTCATCAGTCGTTAAACTCTCTAGGAAGTTCTGCTCATCTTTTAATCCCTTATGGGCATCTTGACGTATTTTGTGTATTTAGATGGAGAGGAGCAGTCAAATCCTTTGATGGGGTGGATTGTTCCATGATAGAGATCCAGCCGTAACTCTTTAGGAAACTCTATTCTTTTGAAGGTCCTTGGTCCTCTTTTAGGAGATATTCTTCTGTATGTGGGCTGTGTCCTCTGTGGCATATTTTTTGAAATAAAATTTACTTGAGAAATCTTGTTAGACTGCTACGGATGAATATAATTTTCTCATACTCTCTGGATGGGGGAATGGTCTGCCAGTTTATTATAAACAGTTTGATTTGGTATGTTGATATCCTGTGATCTTTTGTTTTTACTGTTCAACTGAGGAGCCTTATTTCTGATCCATGATTGCGATTGTGCAATTTGCTATTCTTTTCTGTTCGTTACTTGAATTTATATATCAACTTTTGGAAAATCATCTTTAGACTGCCATTATCGCTGTCATTGTAGGCTCTTGTCAAGAAAGATCCAATTAGACGACAAGTTTTACGTGTCAAAGGATGTTTAGCTGGATCTAAAGCTGAAAATCTCTTAGAGCAGGGAGACATGGTTTTGGCGATCAATAAGGAGCCAGTTACATGCTTCCGTGATGTGGAAAATGTCTGCCAAGCATTCGACAAAAATGAAAACAAAGATGGCAAGCTTGACATGACCATTTTTCGGCAGGTAAAAAGAATTTAGTATTTTTAGACTCCTTTTCCAGTCATCTCAAAATGATCTTTGGGTTAGGGGAAGGCTTGAAAGAACATTTGTGTTTAGGGATGCCTATTACGTTATTGTTATTATTATGCATTGATCTTTAATTTACTTCTCTTTTAAGTCTGATCTCCATGGTTTTCCAGGGACGTGAAATTGATCTTCTTGTGGGAACTGATGTTAGGGATGGGAGTGGTACTACTCGTGTAGTAAATTGGTGTGGGTGTATCGTTCAGGATCCACATCCAGCAGTGCGTGCTCTTGGGTTTCTTCCAGAAGAAGGTCATGGCGTATATGTGGCAAGGTAGGAATTTTTCTTGAAGTTCTTATTAGCAAATTAAATTCAGGGTGTTACAATGGAAGTGATAAAAAGTAAAATTTAACAATGAAGTTAAATGTATAAACTTCAATACTTTAACCAGAATTCACTTTTAGAGTTTCAAGGTCAGAAAGGAGATATAATAAGAATGATAAAACATGCATAAAGAATTATAAGAAAAAAAGTCTATTTCCGTGCCCCCCACTACATGTGTTAACTTTTTAGACATTGACTGTGTCAGTGTTGGAACTGTGTTGTACCCGGAGGACATGCCCGTGTCGATCCTTCATGGATTTGCATATTAGCTGATCTTTTACAGCCTGGTTTTTAGGTGCAGAAATGTTTGAAGAATCAGGCTAATTTGGGTATCCGGGCTACTAGTCTAAAGCTGGTCAGGCATCTGTTATTTAGACTCTGGTATAATGGTGTTCTATGTACAGAGGATTATTCTAGGCCCAAATCCTCAATGTTTTCCTCCCCAAACTGTCTGCCCAAACTTTGTGAAAGTCCAGGATTTTCACTTAATTACTTGGGCTTTTCTAAAAAGAAATTTGGTGGTATTTTGTAACTGACTATGTTATGTTCTATTGTTCAATTTTCTCAATATGCTGACGGATTGTCAAATTTACCAGGTGGTGTCATGGTAGTCCAGTGCATAGGTATGGTCTATATGCTCTTCAGTGGATAGTTGAAGTCAATGGAAAACAGACTCCTGATTTAGATGCTTTTGTGAATGTAACAAAGGTACACTTCACTTTATATGTATATATGTGTTTTCTGGCTTATATTCCCCGTTACGTGTATGGAGTGGTAAACTGATAATTTACTGAACTGGTAAAAAAAATGAAAATAAAAATAAAATGATCGTGAAGAGAAATAAAGAACTATGTTTCAGTTTTATGTTGAAATATGTTTCTTGCCCATTGTTTTTCTTGTTCATGTGCACTAGTCAATCTGTTTGTATTTTTCTTGTTCATGTGATTGTAGAGGAAGCATTTGTTAGCTGGCTGGGCTGGTCTGTAGCCCGGCCAATCCCTGAAATAATAAAGAACTTAGAGGTATATAAATTTGGCCCCATTAGCTCCAGCCCTTACCTTCAGCCCAAAAATAAGATATTCTCTTTTTCCTTCTAAATATTTGCTCCAAAATTGCTGCTGCTACTTCTTTCTTCCATGTAACTTTTAATTATTCTTGGGTTCTTTTAGTTTTTAGCAACTTTTGGCAGAAAACTTTCATTCAAAAGAAAAAAATTAGTCTGGAAGTTGAGCCCACGACACTTTGAATCCTGGCTGCAGCCATGTCCCCAGATTAGTGATCTGTATGAGGGTTTTCATTACATCCAACGGAAGCTGTAGTTTCTATATATATCTTTTGTCACAGAATTACGAGTGGGTGTAGTATTTTAAGATATATATTGGATCCATGAGTTGCTTATGATATTTTGTAATGTTGCTTTGAAAATTGCGTCAGGAATTAGAACATGGACAGTTTGTTCGCGTGAGGACAGTCCACCTAAACGGGAAGCCCAGAGTTCTAACATTGAAGCAGGACTTGCACTACTGGCCCACTTGGGAGCTGAGATTTGATCCTGATTCTGCTATGTGGTGCCGAAAGACAATTAAGGCGCTAGATTATACTGGCATATAAACAATGCGTGTTCGTCTCGCGACACAGTTAGTGTTGGAAGCAGGAGGTAGAAATGCTTACAAAGTTTCAGAAGCCCCTGTTAGTCAGGGTTTCAGCATCTTGGCTCTTGGGCATCATACATGGAGTTTATTATATTCAGGCAGACAGATATCTGCATTATCTATTCAATCATTGGTTTTAGGGGTTATAGACTGCAACGATACCTATAGATGTTATGTGAATTTGTTTAAATGAAGAAAATAAAGGAAAAATGGAAATTTGATGTCACACAGCATTTGATAAGGCATTGTTTTAGGGCATCTAATACCGTTTATTTTATTCTATAATTATTATTTTTTCACTAACCATGGTCCTATTTGGTTGCTAAAGGCTCCTATTAGCTCGCATAATCCTGTTTAATCTAATTCCAAGGTACCAAAACAATTGAAAGGGCATTTGCGTCATGCATGTCGTTTATAAAGAATCTAGAGAGAACTGCAAATTGAGTGAGGCCAGTTGGCCAAGGCAGTATGTGTCCCTTTAAAGCAGAGTTCAAACCCTCTCTTCCGTATGTTTAAACCCTCGCTCCGTATATTAAAATAGTTTAGAATATCGTTCTTGTAGATATTTCTGGGTTACTCAACTGGCGAGTGGTTTGGACCTGATGAAATTATATGCAATTCCTCCTGCAAGGCATCCAGTTATTGGTCCCACTATATACACCCATAACCCTTTGTACACATGCTTCACAATCGCTGGCCCTAAGCTCCTCGCCGGGTTCATCGAAGCCCCTGAAACTGGCCTGCAATTTTTATCATTTGTTGTGCCTTTAATTAATATATATATTATTTGAAATATAAGAAAAGTTACCGCGGATCTTATAACCATACATATCAAACTTAATTCTATGTAAAACGGAAAAACAAAAATTACAAAACTAGATACAAGGATGCGAGTAACTATGTCCGACTACCATATTAGCTTCTTAAATAATATGATGTATAACTTCATTAATTTTGTACCTATAACCTATAATAATATGTTTCATAGCAAGAAGGAAGATGAGAGAGATCATGAACAAGAAAGGAAGGAAGAATTACCCAGCAATGAAGACATTTAATAGTATTGTCATTCCAACGGCAACCCCGGCTAGATCACCAATCTGTCAAAAAGAAAAGGAAAAAAAAACTTGAAATAATTTAACTTTCATTTTTTTTTGTTTATATCAGAAGAATTGGAATTAAAAATGTAAATCCAAAGCCCTTATATATTTACCGCTCTACTATCTGTGGAAGCTCCAGAGATGACAAACATCAAGAGGAAGGAGATGATAATTTCAAAGACCAAGGACTGGACACTAGATCCAACTGGAACAGTTCCGAAGTAAGCATTTGGGGTTACATCAAGAAGTAGAGCAATTGTGCCGCTAGCCATTATTGATCCCAATACTTGAGCTACTATATATAATGGGACCTGTACAAATGCATTAGTGTGAATATCAATAAAAACTTAACAGTACCCGAGAAATAACATTACACTTGCAAGGGGTTTGTAGCTTGAGCGATTAAGAAGAACATTTGTCGTTTATGTCGTATGTGTGCGGGTATTGATAATGAAATCCACATTTGAGTTTGACTAAAAAAAAAGAAATAAAGTTCAACATCTTGTAACCGAATAAAAGAAAAAAATCAACATCTTTCGCTTTTTTAAGTCATGTGATTTCAATTGATACGATTGAAAGTACATTTTTTTCATCTAGTAGATAACAATGAACTCGTCAATGTAATAACTACAACCGTGTTTATATACAATACTATTAATTAAAGAAGTTGGCTAGCTACAACCCTGTTTATATACAGTACTACTAATTAAGGAAGTTGGCTAACTTACTGTAAACATGAGGCTTAAAAGCATATCATTACGAAAAAATTGATAAACAAGAAAAGATAATTAAAGAGACTAATTAATAATTAACCTCCCGGAAAGAGAACCGGCGAAGGACGGCGAAGGTGATGGTGACGGCCGGATTGAAGTGTGCCCCAGAAATATGGCCGACTGAATATATCATGGCCATGACAATGAGACCCCATGTTACACATACGCCAGGAAACGTGACGTTCCCATATATTTTGTTCACAGCCACCGAACCACACCCAGCAAATATCACAAAGTATGTGCCAATCAACTCTGCAATCAACTGACGATCAAAAATCGATCGAAAAATTAGACACAATAATTCTGAGACCTTGATAATGTGTGAGAAACCCCTCCCGTTGAAGTTTAGATTATCGCTTGTATTAAAAATAAAAAATAAAAACTATCGGCAACTAATAGCTAACTTTCACGAGTCACGACTATTACCTTTTGAGGGAGGGTTGGGGGTGCAGCTGATGAACGAAAATCATCGCTTGTGTTGGTTCTTGGCGTATGAGAGGTGCTTACAAGACCTTTTTCTATCTCTGAAATTTCTTCTTCAATTCCATCAGATTTTTCTGGCGCCAATGCCATTGTTAGCAAAAGCAAGGACTGATGCTGGTGGACTCCCAGAAAATTGTTAAAAGAAAGAATGGAAGTTTTTTTTTGCTATTTAGGTTGAAATGGTGTAAAGTGGTATATTATCATTAGTCAGGTGGTTTAACTTGTTTTTGGATATACTCGGAGAAAGAGATAATTAAGGAGATTTTGCTGACTTTGAAAGCGGATAATTAGCTTCACAGAAAAACATGGGATAATTCCATACAAATCGCCCTTAAAGGTTTTATAATTAAATATTTCTCTTTTATTTAAAAGGTTTTATAATTCTTTTAGTTGGTTTTTTTTAAATTTTTTTTTTTTTTGGAGAAAAGGGAATTTCAATAAATCATCAAAACCGGCACAAGATGTAGCAGCATGTATTTGCATACAAAAATATATTTTGTTTTTGACAAAAGAAGTATCTTTTCTTTTAAATAGTTGGTCATTTAACAACTAGTAGCTCATTGGTTCGAACAGCGCGTGTGTAATCCCCCTCCTCTGTGTGGGTAATCGCTTGCACTAAAAAAAAAAAAAAAAAAAAAAAAAAAAAAGGAAAAGCCAAAACCCCAAAAGCATGAAAGAGCCATAAAACTTGAATAAGATTTATAAGGGGGAGTTTTAAAAGAATTGCAAAAATTTACAGAAAATATGTTTGTATGCTCTCTAACCATCCCTTTCAAGAAGAAGGTAACATCTTACCAAGATTTAGAAATGAATTAAATAAGTCTAATAACGGGAAGATCCAGCTCCAGATTGCATTGCAAGCAAATTCTTCCACTCTTCTGTATGATTCTAAATTCAACAATGAATTGAAATCAACATCTGACAGTGACAGAAATTGACGGAGATAATGTTGCTTTCACTAAATTATTATATATAAAAATACAACATTTGCTTTACAAACCAGCTAATCAGACATTTTCTATCTATCAGCCTCACACATTTTTCAGTTTATTGACACTTACCAGTCACTCGGCATCACAACAAAGGCCTGGACTGGCATAACTTTTACTAAATCATTCCTTTTTTTTTTTTTTTTTTTTGCCTTTTTCTGGTACACCATGGAAATTTTATCTCACAGGAGGCCGTGTAAAAAAGACAAAGCTAGTTAAACCAAAACAAGTCATTTCAAAGAAACTTCAGAGGTGCAAGTACTGATAGGCAGATCAGTTGGTGTGCATACCAGAGCCCTTTGCTGCAAATGTCTCAGGCTCTGCTCCATGCTAACTTGAACCATCTCGGCCAGCATTTTCTTCGCTTTACCGGACTGATCATCACCGTCAATCTGGGAGATAATGTTGCATACAATGTTCTCCAGTGTGTCTGCTTGAAGCTCTGATCTTGGATATGGGGAATCCCTCAATAAGTGCAAAAGCGTGTGTGCTTTTGTCTGAGACTTTGGTGTTCCTTGAACTGTGAGCTCGAGAAGTCCAGGGATCACACCGTCTTTCAGAATTGCTTCTCTATATCTGCATCTGTCACTCTGGCACATTGTTAGCAGAGCACCAACTGCATGCTCCCGACTTTGCAGCGATCCATTTTCGAGCACCTCAATCACTGCAAGCACTCCACCTTCTTCAGATGTCAATGCAGTTCTGCCCTCATCAAATCCCACCAGAGACTCTATCAGAGCACAGCATTTTTCGGCCGTCTTTGAAGATTTCTTGCAGGGTTTTAATAAAGTGACTATAGAAGGGATTGGTTTTGCTTCAAGAATGATGGTAAGGTTACTTGGGTGTGTTGAGAGATTGGAAAGAGCCATTACTGAATCAACTTTGGCTTGTGGGCTTCCATGTCTAAGGGTTTCCACCAGAAGAGGAATGGCACCAGAAGAACCTATGATTGGCTTGTTGACCGCAGAAGCCGATAGAGTGAGTAGAGATGCAGCTGCATACTCCTGCAGATTGGAACTCTGTGACTCAAGGAAAGAAATTATTGGTTCTAAAGCACCAGCTTCCACAATCTTAATTTTATTCCTGTCAGATCAAATTCAAAGAAACAAAATCAGCAGATGAAAAACTAAGATTTACAAAATAGTGAACTTCTTTGTTCTTTCTTATTCTAGAAGGTATACAACATTATATTTCTTCCTCACCAAACAAAAAACCCTTTTATTATAATATGATCTACCTTCAGGGAGAAGATATAAAAAGAAAAAGCTAAAAAAAACGATAGAGTAAGAACCAAAGAAAAAGAACAACCACCCCTCGAATCTTCGTTGGCTCCTCGAACCATAAAGCATCCAATTCCTTTCAAAACAAGTCTAACATAAAGCAAGCCCTCCTTTTTGTTTTCTTAATATATACGAGTTTGTTCTATGATGGCTTCCTGTTTGCCTTTCACTCCCTCATAGTGCACCTTTTGGTTGCTACTAATTAAAAATATAATTCTCTTTAATCACATGGTGGATTTCATTTTAGTCCTTAGAGGCAACCGACAGTTTATTTTCTCCAGTCATAGCAGACCCAATACACAGTTATTCTTCTATGCGGACATTCGGACATTATTAACATCATTGTAAACATAAACAGAACGTCCGCATAGAAGAAAATCTTTATGTATATACATATTCCTTTTAATATCAATATTTACTAAGAAATTTAGACCAGTATCAAATTTCCTTTCTTTCTTCCTTGAGCCAATATAACCAGTTTCAAATTTGCCCTCATTTGGTCTCTCATAACATGAACAAATTTATTTTGACAAGTCCAAAACGTTTGATGATAAGAAAACAAAATCTGACCCACAACTTTAGCAAATTGTTTCCCCCACAATTTTCTCGGCTAGCAATCAGATAAAAGAAAAAGTAAAGTGGAAAAGAAAAGAGAGAAAATGATAGAAGAGGAAAAAAGAGAATCCCCCGAATAAGATCCTGTGCGACCTATTATTTAATACTAAATTCAAATATTTTTTTTTCTTGGATTGAGGAATCCGAGGAAGAAAATTTCAAAACTCAGAAAAAAATCAATTCACAAATTCCAAGAGATTTATTAGTCTCCAACAAATTCGAACAAAAAAGAAAGACTTTTAATTAAATAAAATTCAAAAGAAAAAAAAAAAGGAGTTGGGTGGGGAATGTTTTACGTACGTCTCATCCTTGACGGCGAGATTGAGGAGAGCGAGGAGGGCGGACTCGTGAGACTCGGCCGAGTCGCGGACTCGGAGCATGGACACGAGCGGGCCCACCGACGCCGACAGCTGGCGCCGACACCTGTGCGAGGTCTTGGTGAGGCGGCGGATTTCCTGAGCGCCCTGGAGCTTGGAATTCTGGTCGTCGGATTCGATAAGTTGCAGAGCGCGTTGGACGGCTGAGGACGGTGAGGAAGTGGGGGAGGATGATGAGTCTGGAGTTGAATTCAGACCGTCGGATGAAGAGCGGGAATCCATTGAATTGTAAGAAGAAAAGAGAATAGGTGAAGAAATGGGTATAATTTAGTTTGGTGGTGGAGTTAGAAAAAAACAGAGAGAGAGAGAGAGAGAGAGAGAGAGAGAGAGAGGAAATATCTGAGTTGGGGATTTAGAGGCTGAGAAGCTCAGCCAGCCTCAAAGAGAGAGAGAGAGAGAGTTGAGAGAGAGAGAGAGAGAGTTGGCGTTAAGCAACAGTTCGAAACTTTTATTAAGACATGAGCCAGTCCTTGTCCGTTGGCTTGTCATTTGAAGATTTGTCTACTTTTATTTATTTATTTTGTTTAAATTTTTTGCTGGGAGCTTACTAGCTTTTGCCTTGTGTCTTGTTTCTATTGGCAATGGCCATTTGTGTCACCATTACTGTACTCGAGAAAGTTGATTTGAGGATGATATTGTTTTGCTCGTTCGGGCACGTGTTCGTTTATGATTTGAACCACGATTACTCGTGCCAATTGAATTAATCAAATAATAATAAACTCTTTACTTATCAGATATTTACAAGAATTGTTTTGGAAGACTAGCCGACGAAGACGAAGAGAGAGGGAGAGAGCTTGCTTCAGATCCGGCACTGTTCTCCGATTTTTGGCGGATCTATGCCGATATGCTCCTTCTTTGGCAAATTTATTGTCTCTATCACGAATACGGGCTGGTTTTGAATGTGCCTTATTTTGCAAGACTGCTTTTTTAGGTGTTGATGCTTGGTCCTGGTAAATCTATTATTGATTGACGTTTTAGGGTCATGGAGTGACTAGGTGTCACCATCTATATCATGTCTTAGTGAATTATTAGCGGCGTTTGCTCTTCTTTTGTCAGTGTTGTTTTTGATTTTTAGTCTTGGTCTGTTTTTGTCAATAAAATTCAAAAACTCTATGAGTTTTCTATGTTTTTTCTCTCATAATTCCAGAAACTTAGTTTAGTTGTTGGTTGTTCTTAGTCTTTTTAGGAAAGTTTTGCCTTTATATAGAACGGAAAGAAAAAAAAAAGTTCTAGAAGACAAAGGCGAAACCATGAATTCTTCAACGAGTTGGCTGGCTAAAATTGTTCATTGGTTCCACCGAATGCTCCTATATCTCAACAAAGATCGGGTGAGTGTTCTGTTATGCTTCAGATGGTTCGCCATAGAATAGATTGACGTAGTTCCCGTTCTTTTCCGATGCACTCGTTTATATCTTTGACACAACTTAAAAATCTAATGATTAATTTTTTTTTTGTACTACAATTTCTATAGTCTTTCTAGATATAAAAGTATACATTAAATCATTTAAACCATGCTAGTTCATAACTAGGTTTTCTTGTGACCTATGCTTGAGTTCTCCTTGCAATTTAAGTGCTCTGCTCACCTCCTCTTCAAAGGGGAAAGGGGGAGTGAAAAAATATATGTTTCCCTTTCTTATGGTGATATTGCCTTTTTCTTGACTCCGACAAACCCTTCTCTTCAGGGGGAGAAGGGGAGTGAAGAGAAGTTGTGTCTACATTAATTAGCTAAAGTTGATACAATAGAATTTGTTGTCGTTTTTCTGCTGATGTTGTCATTGCTGTTTTTGTTGCCTTTGCCCTTGCCTTTGCTTGCTTCGTTTTCCGTTGTTGTCGTTGTCGCCGTTGACCTTGCCTTTATTTGCCCTTGCCTTTGCCTTGTCTTACCCTATTTTTTAGGGTTTGGTTTTGCCTTTGTCATGCCATGATTCGCCTTACCTTGCCTTTGCCTTGCCTTACCCTATTTTTAAGGTTTGGTTTTGCCTTGCCTTGATTCACCTTTGCCTTGTCGTACCCTATTTTTAGGGTTTGGTTTTGCCTTGCCTTTGCCATGTTTACAGGGTTTCTGTGTTCTGTTTTATCTATTGCCATGCTCACAGGGTTTCTGTGTTTTACCTTACCTATTGTCGTGTTCACATAGTTTCCGTATTTTGCCTTACCTACTGCCTTGCTCATAAGATTTCTGTGTTCTGCTTTTATGTGTTCTTTTATGTGCCCTATTTGTTAGGGTTTGTTAGTTGTTTCACTCGTGGTTTATGGCAAGGCCTTCTCTACAGTCGTTCGATTGGTCAATGTCGAGTATGGTGTTCTACGACTCGCTTGTCAAGTTGGACATGCGAAATATCTTTGCCCCAACTTAAGAGGGAGTATTGGTGAGTCTTTACTTAGTTAGGATTTTGGTTGCTTACCTATTTATCTAGTCTTATTATAATTGAGATTTATTTCCTATTGTAATTTATATTTATTTTCTATTCTAATTTGGATTTATTTCCTATTTTATTTAGGGTTATACTTCTTTATAAATACCTCCATATTGGAGAAAAATAAAGATGTGAGCATATCTGAATATTTGCCCTACTTTGTTTGACAACTTATCCACGATCAATTTCAGAGAGAGATGGAAAAGGATTTTTGTTATCAGTCATATGCTTGCTAGCTCTGTTGTTGTTTGTACCAAAATTTGCACTTTTTGGCCAAACTCTCCATTCTAGCCAAAATACATTTGGACTTATTTTTTACTCATCAGCCTAACTGGCCATTCGGACTCCACTTGCCAAAAATTGGAAAAGAAACCCATATCATTCCAAGAGATAAAATAAGCCAAAATAGCTTTCCCAAGTTCCCAGATTACATATTTTGAAACTTGAGGTCTGACCTTCATTAACTCAAGACCATATCAATAGAAAGGTAAAAGCAAAAGTTATCTCCTATAGCCATTTAAGTCTCAGGAACTACAGACCCGTGTGGTCTCATCAGTAAAGATATTTTGAAGCACAAGTTACAAGAATGGCCAGAAGGTATTCAAAAGGAATTCTTAGAGAAAGCATGCTCAGTATCTCTGCAAAACATCCATGTGCCTTCAAAAGAAGGATATTTTCTTCACAAGTTACAAGGAAAAGATATTCATCACAACTGATATTTTCCAGATATTTTTAGGAACCAAAATTCCTATAAATACAAGGGATGAGAGCTGAAAAAAGGACA
>NW_018921624.1:463996-479275 GCF_002207925.1 Prunus avium | reverse complement strand
CAACTTGGGTACATGTCATATAGCCAGAGCAGTGAAAGTTATTATTCTGAAAGGAATAATAGCCAAGATGGCTACAAATTAGCTTGCTCAGACAACCAGGACATCACAAGTTATTCTCCTAAAAAGAATAAAAGCCCACAAGGTTGTAAGAAACAACCTCCATGTATTCAAGATACTTATTCAAGTAGTGGAGGAAGCCAAGGTTATGATTACAACATTAATAATGTTGAGTATAACCAACATGGTGGCTATGAATATGGTTTTAATCATTATGATTATTTGCCAAATTATGGTGATGAAAATTATGATGATCAAACTTATTTTAATGGTTACAAAGAGCCATTTTGTGGTTCTAGTAGCCAACAAAAGCCAATATGTCGTTCTACTTCTAGCCATGTTTCAAAGAAGCTCCATAAAAATTCAGGCATAATACATGTGAAACCAAATTTTGGTTCCAACATGTATAATGTTGATGCTATTCATGAAGAAAGAGCTAAAACCCAAAGGCGTACAGAAAAGTTAGAAGTCATGATCAAAATCCATGGAGCCCTCACCCAGTTGACTGAACAATGGAAAATACGCCAAAAGGAATTAAAAGAACTCCAAAAAGAATTTAAAGAGTTCAGAAAGGAGGAGGACAAGGCTCGGCAAAAGCACCATCAAAAGAAGAAAGAGAACAAAATCAGGATCAACTCATTATCCATTGGTAGTGAGTCACAAATTTTTCCAATTTTGGAAGAAAAAATGGAGAAAACTTTGGTGATTCAAGAGCCAAAAAGTGATGAGGTTTCTCTTTCAAGTGAGTCACCAATTCCTCTAGTCGTTGAAAAACAAGAAATTGTGGAATGTTTGGTGATTCAAGAAGGAAAATGTGATGAAAAACCAAGGGGGGAAGACCCACAAATTACTTTCTATGAAGACCAAAATATGGTTGAAATAGAAAATTCAATGATTGACATGATTATGAGTGACAAAGCCAATTTGTCAAGGCCACCAACGGCTATGTTGGACAGTAAGGCCATGATTGGCCAAAATATAACCATACTTTGGGGGCAAGAGAATTCATCTTATTTGGAGCCCAATGAGCAAGAAAATTCCACCACTTTTCTTGCTAAATCACTTCATGCCTTACAAAAACATGAGATTCATGTTGAAAATGCAAAAAAATCAAGGCTTGGAGTGAAACATGGTTGGCCTCCCCCTACAGTGCAAGGTTTGAGTGCTCTATTTTAGCTAGACTAATGAATAAATTCAGCCAGAATTGGTGGCAGAATTGTAATTTCAGGCAGAATTGGTGGCAGAATTGTAAATTCATGCAGAATTTGTGCCAGAACAGCTAGAACAGAGCCAAAACGCTGCCGAAACAGCCAGAACTGATCCAAAACGCTGCCGAAACAGCCAGAACTGAGCCAAAACGCTGCTAGAACAGCCAAAACTGAGTCAAAACACGGCCACAACAGCTAGAACTGAGCTGAAACGAGGCAAGAACATCTAGAACTGAGCCAAAACAGTGACAGAACAGCTAGAACAGGGTCAAAATGGTCTCGAAACACGCAAAAAATGGGCGAATAGCACCACAATTTTGGTATGTTTGCTTGAATTCACGGAGATTCGGGGGCATATTGTCAAATTCGCATCAAATTCTACACTTTTTCATATGGCCATGCATTTTTCATCCATCCACATACTGATCGGCAAATTTTGCTAAAGCTATAATTTTCATAAATTTTGCCCAAATTCATGAAAACTTGGGGGCATTGTTTGTACCAAAATTTGCACTTTTTGGCCAAACTCTCCATTCTAGCCAAAATACATTTGGACTTATTTTTTACTCATCAGCCCAACTGGCCATTCGGACTCCACTTGCCAAAAATTGGAAAAGAAGCCCATATCATTCCAAGAGATAAAATAAGCCAAAATAGCTTTCCCAAGTTCCCAGATTACATATTTTGAAACTTGAGGTCTGACCTTCATTAACTCAAGACCATATCAATAGAAAGGTAAAAGCAAAAGTTATCTCCTATAGCCATTTAAGTCTCGAGAACTACAGACCCGTGTGGTCTCATCAGTAAAGATATTTTGAAGCACAAGTTACAAGAATGGCCAGAAGGTATTCAAAAGGAATTCTTAGAGAAAGCATGCTGAGTATCTCTGCAAAACATCCATGTGCCTTCAAAAGCGGGATATTTTCTTCACAAGTTACAAGGAAAAGATATTCATCACAACTGATATTTTCCAGATATTTTTAGGAACCAAAATTCCTATAAATACAAGGGATGAGAGCTGAAAAAAGGACACCCAACAATCAACAAAACAAATACAAAAGAAACAATCAGTTCACTGATCATTCTAGCCTTCAATAGAAGCAAAGCCAACAAAGGTACCAAGGACCTTCAAAGCTATCCTTGAGATTCTGCTCAGAATTCCCAGCCACTCACAACTCAACTTGATTATAGCTCTGCCAATTTCAACATTGGTATCGATTTCCAGCTAATATTTATTAGTTGAAGGTGTAGCCAGTCCAGTCCAGCCTGACAGTCCAGTCCAGTCCAGCTTGACAGTCCAGTCCAGTCCAGTCCAGTCCAGCCACACAATCCAGTGCAGTCCAGCTTGACTAAAATAGTCTCAGAAATGGCATTCCAGGCAGAATTCGAAGTCCAATATTTTGATGTATTTCCGGACTTAGCAGTTCCTTTCATTTACTGTATTTCAAACAGTTCTCCTTGAACTTGTTTTTATTTTCAAACACTTGTACTTTTGCTTTACTTCCCAGTTTTATTTAGATAAATTATGAAGTCCTTACCAATCTAAGGCATAGAAAAGAACTTACTTGGGAGATATTCCTCACCCAAATTCACAATCGTTTGTTCAAAGTCAATAGGTTGGGGCGCAAGTTATTTTTACTCTCAAGTCTGTTAGAATTGAAAAATTGCTAACGGTGGCACGCTCGACACACAAAGAAAGTTAATTTATTGACCAACCATGGTCTTTGGATTAATGGGGAACTTTACCCTATCATTACCGGAAACAAATCTAAACGGGTAAATAGTGGGTAAAAACTTAGTACATCCCCATTGTACTAAGAGGCTCTAAACTTTGTTCCACACTGAACGTTAAGAAAATTGGTAACCGTTACACATCTACCCACGTGAGGGTTTGAACAAGGATTGTCACCATTAATGGCGACTTGACTGTCTTCTCTCCCAACAAGAAAAGCGAGTTGGATAATAGCCACCAGGAACAGAAGAAACAGATTACCAAGTGGATTTCCAGCTATAAATGACTCAAGTTAGAAAAACATCTCGTATAACCAACTGTTTTGTCTGAGATATTCTGTCCTCTCACCTATAAACCAGTTCAAGAAGACAGACCAACAACTGACTTTGGGGAGCAACCAACTATCCTCTTTCAGCTTTCATCATTAGGAATTCTTGCCTATAAATATAGAAGCTCCACAGCAGCAGAAGAGGACTCTCTCTCCAAAAACTATAGACACAATGTCTTGAAAATACTTGAAAAAAGTTCAAGACCTTTTCAAATAAGCTTACTTAATATTCAAATAACCAGTTGAAAACTCCTGCATTTATATTTTGTCGCTCTGCCATTCTCATGGTATGATTTCTTTTAAATAATCAGTTTGAATTGTTATAGACATATGTATTGCTCAAACTGGATAGAGAAATCTCCAGCTTTTTCCTATATTGTAATCGGTGTTTTGAATTAGTTAAATGGAGAAATATGTGACTCTTATCTTTTCTTTGCTATCAAGCTGAAATTGGATAGAGAGATCTCTAAGTTTGTCTTAGTTATTTTATCGAATATTTGCTGTTTAATTGTTTTTTTTATATATATCCTTATAGAATAATTTACTTTCCGGCCTTTATATTATTCAAGCCTATTATTCGGACCCAAAATAAAGGTCTAGGCCCGAATATGCCTCTGTTAGTCCGAAAGTTAGGGCTAGTTTAGGCCCGAATTGGGCTTGAATCGACTAAAATCTTGACCCAATCTAGGGTCATTTCAGATTTAAGTTAGGTTTCTAAACTCAAATAAGGTAACATTAACCACAACGTTGGTTTCCCTCGTGTTTGATCAAGTATGGTTCGTATCTATTGAACTGACAACGTACGAATGAAAGAATATTGAAGTCTTCTTGATTGAGGCATAGAAAAGAATTTATCCAGGCCAGTACCCCCTTGGAGAACAATGGCTTGAGCAGAAGTCCAAAACAAGTGCGAATCGAACAAAATGATACCCTACACTACATATACTAGATCTATTGGGTTGGTCTCATACCCAATAGTGGCACGCCTACGCAATCCACGATTAGGGCAAAAGAAACAAGTCGTCAAGGTCCAGCCCGAGCTCACTCGTCCTTTTCAACCTGATCTAACTTTAAATTTTGTTTAGAAGTTGAAAGAATCCCTTCGCATGCTAGAAATCCAATCGGGGCATTGATGTTGACCCGACAATCTTCCCACTCTCCAGAGCAGCTCGATCCAGAGTATCACTCAGAGTGTCGGAAAAAGGGACCTATAGCTTCCTAAACCTAATTATTTTTTAAAATCTTATAAATTATAAGGCATACAAAAAGATGTTGAGAGGTCTTGAATTAGGGTTTGAAAACATTTATGCATGTCTAAATGATTGTGTGTTGTTTTATGAGGAGCATAAAAAAAGGACAAGTGTTCTCTGTATAATGAGCCAAGACACAAGCACAGTATTCGCAAGCAGGGAATAGAGGTTCCCCAAAAAGTGTCGCATCACAAAATTACACTATGGGGTTGTTTGACCGTATGACTTCCCATGAGATTTTAGTGGTCTTTTATTTGGGCTTGAATGGCCCCTCCTGGTCCTCCTTTCTTAATCATGAGTCCTCACATGGTCCACTCATAAGACTTTGGTGTCCTTTCCTTTGGGCTCCCATGGCCCTTGCCCCTTAAGTCATCTGAAATTTCTAGGGGTTTGGTGAAAAACGTTACCAAACATCTGTACCTTGTAGAAAAGCCAAAAGTTTATGTTTCACGAGAAGCACGAATTGTCAGAATATGTAGATCGAAGTGTTTGATCGAAATTGAAACAAACTGGAGTCTGTATGAGTAGCATATGCGACTAGATTGCAGTCTCAGTACAGTATCTATTATGTATAGATTATGAGAGCATTTTTTCTCATCATTTTAACTCAATGTGTACTCTTATCACCCTTATCAACATTTGACACGTGTCTATTGATATGACCATAGTTTCATAAATACAAAGTAAAGAGTTAACTAGGATTATGTAAATCGACGTATATAAAGTGTTGAGAAGGACGGTAATGATACATCTTGGATAATTAAAGTGGTAAGCAAAAATATTTTCATAGATCATAGAAGCTTAATTGGGTCGCATCATGGTATAACCAAAAATGAAAACAAATGTTATTAGTTCATTGCCAACTTCCATGTATGACAAAGCTTTTCCTTTGCCTACGCAGTAATTACCCTAACTTGTTTTTTATTATTCTTCTAATGCCCTCCTTTTCAAGCCCTTTACTTTGAGCTTGAACTTGTCTCCCTCTGAGATGAGAGGATGGCATCAATGGCTTCCTTCACTTGAGAAATATCCGGAGCTTTCCCACCTTGAACCGGCCAAAATTCATCGGTCGCCAACACCTGAATTCAGATCTCACGATATAAGCCTATGGTATGTAATTTAAAGGCAATAGAAAAAAAAAAATTAAAAGAGAAATGTTGATGTCACACCTTGACTTGCAATTGAAGAAACTTGACATAACTAATGGCTTTCTCTAGCATGGTTACCAAATCAACCTGCATAAATAACACAATGCTAAGAATCACATATACATATCATTGATGGCCTTATGTCATGATCTACAAGTTTAGAAATTTAGTCCAACCTTGCAGCCATTCGGCACCAATTCTTGTAGTATCTTAAGGCGTTCGCTAATCCGCTCTCTACGATGCTGGAAGACAAACATTCTTTCACTATTAAATCCCATTTTTTTAGATTTTACTTGAGCTGCAACCAACCAAATCTAATATATGTATCAAAATCTGATCATTCTGTTAAAGTGAAACTGAAGCAAACCTTGGCTGCAATACTTTGGGGGTCCTTCGAGGAACTTGATGACTTGGGTTTGGGCTTCTTAGTACCACTATTAGTGCATTGCTTCTTTAAAGGTTGCATGGTCTCTCCCTGTGAACAAATTCCTTCTATATCAAGACCATGATATAGATTTGGTACTAACTTTAAAATAAATAAAAAACCAAATATAAGATTGATTGGATGATTAATTTCTCTTCGATATGTCTAAACTGTTGTTGTCATGATGTTAATATAAACTTGATCTATAACGGAGATTAGCAGTTTTACAATATGACATACAAAAGCTAAATTGTCTAATAATTTGCTGAACAAATTAGGAGAAGAAAAGTAAGTGCTAACCGTATGCGGACGCTTGTGGAAGCCTTCTTGTGATTCGGGTTCCTGGAAGCCATCTGCAACTACAATGGCTTCAGAGTATAACCACCCATAAGCCTCATCTCCATGGTCATCTTTTGAGGTGTTGGGTATGGAGCTGTAATTGCTTGCTGTCTGAAAACAATTGAAATCCCCCGAGAGCCGCGGATCGCTGACGCTAGCCGTGTGGTTCCACTGGTAATTACCATGATGCAAATCATCATCACAATTGAAGTGCTCATCTTTGTCATTGCTGGTCTTCAAAATGTTCTGCTTACTGTTTTTCTCAAAACTAAGCAAAGATTCACTGTTCTGGAAGAAACTATTGTACCCACTACTTTTGAAGTTTATGACCGAGTGGGCTACCTGATGATCAGGTTGATGGTAATTAGATGTGGCCCTAAACACAAAACCATTAGAAAGATCAGATGAAACTTGAAGAGACTCATGAGTGCATGAGTCTATAGGCATTCTCATATCCTTGGCTAGAGCCATTGAGAGAGAGAAATTAAATGAGCTTGAAATGTCTATAAGCTAAACTAAACTAGCTCAAGTAGTTAATTAGCTAGGCATGCATATGCAGAATGACACATAGGTAGAAGCCCTATTTGTAGGGATCCAGACTGAAAAGATTATTATATTTTTTTTTTTGGGAGGACATTTCTTATTGAGATGGACGATAATATATTAAACTCACACACACTACACAGATGCTAGGACTGGAACTCAGGACCCTTCCTCGGGAAACACTTGCTCTAAACCACTACACTAGTGGGTTATTATTATATTATTGGTTATGGGTCTGATTGCATTATTATTTATTTAAACTAAAATGAATTATTAAAATGTGTGACACTGAAAGTAGCTAGCAAGTCTTAGTTATACTGCTCATGGGAACAAGAAAAGTGAACAAATTAATTAATATTCTGGAGATGTATATGAACTTGCATAATAATAATTAATTAATTAATTAATTAGTATTGGGATTGTTAGCTGGCAGAAGTGAATAGAAATAGAAGAAGATTGGAAGATTAGAAGAGCTAAGCATGCAGCAGAAGGGTCGCCGGATCTTTCGCCATCCCACGTCGCTCAGATTCCTCTCTTTCACCTCCGGAACCTGGACCACTACTTTAGCGCAGCTTCCTGCCTGCTTTCCTTCTCCCACATCCACATCGGCACGTGGACTGTGGCTGTATTTTATGTGTTTGAATACTGTATTTTACATTCTCCATTCTCTAGTCTCTACATGCGTGTTATACTTAGCTGGTCATTCAAATACAGTTATTGCATGGGCCATGGCTATTAAATTAGGGTTGTGTCTGGTTATTTTAGCTGACGTGGGGCCTATTTGGTTTGCATAATGAGTTTTATGAGAATGTAATTAAAGTTATATGTCCATTTCTAGGCAGGGTAGGTGTTGATATTTTGAATGTCATGTTTGAAATTTAAACTAGGAATCTCACTTGATCTAACCAGAGCACTTCTTTTCGTTGTTGGAACAAACTGAAAAAAGAAATCACCGCAACTATATCTTCCATATGATGTGATAAAAACTTACTTGACACGGGGTGTTAGGTCAACAATCCACTTCAGTATCCTAAGCCCACTTAAATGCTGCTAGTTGTAAGTTATTTTGATTTGTTTTTCCTCTTTCTTTTCGTTCTCCCAGGCCTGCACTTCTTCAACTTTTTTTTTTGTTTCTGGTCTTAATTACCAAAATTACTTATAGCGGGCAGCATGTAAGTGGTTTGGGATACTGAGGTGGATTGCTGACCCGACACCCCGTGCCAGGAAAGTTTTTCTCCCATTTTGTAACTTCGGAAAAAGAAGTAAATCAATCTCGCCACTTCATGGCCAACCGTGCTTGTAGGGAATGCAAACTACACTATGAATCCTACACTATATTCTCATTCCTTTTGTATAGTATTAGGAATCAAAATTTCTTGAGTGTTTTAGTAATACCCTCATAAACAATAGTACTAGGAGTTTTTTAAGGATAAAAACGTATTTTATATTAGTTTATAATGTGAATTAGTTGGTTAAAAAATGCAATAAAATGCATTTACCGTACATGAGAACAAGCATATCCATGCTAGTCAAGAGTTTTATTTTCCCTCGTCGTGAAAAATATATACATGAATACATTATCAAACATAATAATGCAATCTTATACACATTCTCGAGCCTCTAATGTGCGAACCTGATGACCTAAGTTCATAAACTAAAGATTTTGAACCTAAGAGTTAGGATCCAAGTGCTCGGTCTCAAGTCCAAGGTTCGGATCAATAGCCGATGTTTCAATTACGGATCGAGCTCGGGGTTTTGCTTTAATGTGGCTTAAGTCCAATTAATTGTCATGGGATTCGGAAATAGCGCATGTTTAGGTTGAATTTTTGGAGTACAAGTGATAGTCTAACTTAGGGGAGAAGGATTTCTCACATAGACACACAATTATTATGCCGTGAGGATTCGAATGTGAGACCTTTGGTCTACAAGTCAATGTCCTTTTTCATTGGGCTAGACCTCGTTGACCAGGTGGAATTTAAAAATGATATTTAGGCTTTAAAATTTGATCAGTTAATTTCAATTAATTCCTCTATATAGATTTTCAAACCTCATCATAAGTCCCCAAAAGAAGTACTAGCATGGGAGTTTTAATCTCATCTTACATCCACTTCCCTTATCACACATTATAGAACTTTGCAGGCAGACCAAAATGAGCACAAAAAGAGAGCATTAAGTACTTAACCAGTCTTTGTACCACTTTATACCAAACTGAAAATTTTATTGAGCCAACTCAAAGTTGAATCCAAATTAAATTAATCATTTCTTGAAGTCAAATAACATGTAAAGAATATTTACATGCACTGAACATTTGGCTGCTTGTCAAAGACAATTGAGTATATATATATATATATATATATTTATATCTTCTGCAACCCATTCAAGATCATCTCGATATATCCACATGCATGTTGTGTCTTTGACAAAAACAACGGAGGAAAAAGGGAAACCCGAAGCTGGCATTGAAAAAAGAGAAATTCCTTGTCTCAAGGAGAGATTGTGTTGTTCCTTACCTTGAAACGCTCTCTTTCTTTTTGGTCTCAATGAACCTCTCTTTATTACAACAGATCATAATCTCTTGAACCAATTAATTAATATTTATTTTAATGCCAGTTCCCCTTATGTCCTTGCTGGTTGATAATATTTTTTTTTAGGATCTTTTTTATTGAGAGAGTCGATAGTATACTAAACTCGCACACACTATATGGATGTTAGAGGACTCGAACTCAAGATCTTACCTGAGAGAGTAAATACTCCGAACTACTACATTAGTGGATATTTTTGCAGTTGATATTGATAATCACTTAAAATTAATAAAGTCATCCTAATTCTGGAACAGCTTAGGCTCTTAGTAGACTATTTATTGAACCCCCCTGGCAGTTTAAGTTCCTAATGATTCTTAATTATGTTTTAGATCAGAGCTGGTCCCAATCCTTGTTGAAGATTAAACTACCTTATCTTCATCTCCATCATATAAACATACCAGGAAATATTTAGTATGCGAATTGTCTCACATGAGGTTTTGAGCGCCTCATTGAGACCTATATAAATTACAATACGCCTGTTTGAAGTTGAATACACGGCTGATAGTGAGCCAAATGCTAACATAAACATAAAAATGCATGTTAATTCCAAATGATTAATCTTAGACCCATATATTAACAAACACATCAATGTTAGAAATTTCATAATAATTAAATTCGTAGTCCAAGATCACACAAATAATAAAGAGAAAATAGTTTGCAGAAAACAACAACCAAACAACACAAGAATATACCAACTAGCTCTTAATCTAGTGACTTCTCTTCCCAATATTGAAAGAGGTTCACCCCAAAATAGGCGATGTCCCCGATTGGCGATCATGACAACATTATACTGTGGCAAAAGAAATAAGATTATAATGAAGATGAAATAGCCTCTTCAATCACTAACTCTTAAGCAATCTCACTCCTCTCAACCTTCTCAACATAGAATTCCTATGAGCCCCGAAAAATCTTTGTATTATTCATTGGAGCCATCTGTGTGAAAAATTATTTTTTTGGCTCAAAGTGGTGATAAGTATGAGGCTTATGGGCCTTTTGAAATCGTTGAAAATGAAGTTGAATTATTTGGAGATGTTAGAAATTTATTTGGCAAAATTTTGGGGTCATTGGGAGAAATGGAGGTGATAGAAAAGAGTAAAGTGAATCGGAGTCAGTAGAATTTTTCTGGAGATGGGAGGTATATTTTTAGCAAATTTTAGAAGTTTGGAGAAATTAGGAAATGCCTAAAAATTCAAAAAAGTGACACATGCTACAATGCCCAGACACGCTAACAAGGCCTGACAGGAGTTGATGCATTGTCAGGTCATTGACCGAAGCACGCTAACACATCTCGCGAATTCGAAGCCTTTTCCATGTCGCTCGACAAGAGCCATCATATTGCATTGACTCGGAGACTGCTCAATGGTCACAAGTTTAGGGTGCGTAAGGCCCATTTAGAGTCGAAAGCCTTGAATCCCAAATATAAACCGAATTTTAAGGCACGTAAAATCCGTTTAGGCTTGAAGGCAAGTAAGATCGACTTAATGTTTTCTGATTAGGGTTTCACCTCGACCTATGGTTAGCGCAACGTACCCGGACCTAGCACTAGCTAGTTAAGAATGTCTTTTCGACTTAGTTAAACTCTTACATTTTGAGCTTAATTGTACTAATCACGATGAGTTCTTACAATTGTCTGCATAAACTACAAGGTTCGGTCCACAATTCCACATCGATTGAATTCCTGGTGTTCATAATGAAGACATGTAACCAAATATAGAGATATGCATGTCAGTGTCTAGATTGATATGTGAGAATGCTAAAGATGACCAATTATTTTTTATGTATATGAGTTGAGTTGTGGGATCACCAAGAAGATTATGGGGTCATCGAGTTACGTCTCATGGTCACTGGGTTGAGTCAATGAGTCACCAAATTAAGCATGGAACTGACTCGTTTGTGCATGGCATTATATTTGCGCTCGTGGCGAATCTAAGAGTTAGAATGATGGATTTGGGGTCACAAGGAAGGGTCGAGGGTCCATAGGGGCGAGTCCATGGTCAAGGGTGCACATGAGGGCAGTGGTGGATCCAGGAATTTTAATTCCGGGGGTCAACATGTAAAAGGTTAAAAAAATTCTATACAAAATAGACCCATCGAAATGAAACGATAATATTCTAATTCATAGTTAATAGATAAAACCATACAAAGTACTTATGTTCATTATCAAAGAGAACTGCATCAACTTCCAAAAATAGACACACACTGCAATAAACCAGAAATATATCTAAGAATGTGATAATAAACCCAAAAATTAGGGCAATCCTCTTCGCCTCTTAAGGCATCCCTTCCTATTCGACATAAGAGCTGGCATATATTAGCGCAATCCTGCTCATTTTAAGGCATTTACTTCATTTTTGAGGTATGTCGTCATTTTGATTTTGGGCTTTATCTGCATTTCTTTCGGGCTCTAGCTCTCAAACTTTGGATCCTTATGAGTACTGTCTTAAGGGGAGCTTATTCAAGCAAATATTTCTTCAATACTTAAAAGTTAGGTTATTCTTGTAAAACTCTTTGTGGATTGAACATCTAAGGCTTTTTACCTAGATTGACCTTAGGTAAAAATCCTTAGATGTTCGGAATAACAATGGTTTTATGTAAAAATATTGGCTAAGTATGAAAAATGGTTTTTCGGAATAATCATTTTCTCAAGATAATTTTTGGCGGCTTTTATTCCTTACACATCAAATAAGAAAACTTGATTTTATGGGATTATAGTATGAAGTATATATTGACTTAATAAGCCATCATTTTTAGCCTAAATCGTATTTTGTACTAAAACCGATTTTTCATATTTTGATTTGGTGGGAATTTAATTTTCTAGTATTTTTATTTGAATCCAAATGGGGGGTACTTCCTTATTTACATTGTAAACTTAAGTAAATGGAGTAATATAAAAATAAATGAAAGTAAAAGGACAAAGACATTTACTTAAATGTTGAAAATGGAAATAAGGTAACCTACTGTGCTAGTGTGCTGTGCCCTTTGGAGCATTTCATCAAGCAATTTGTGGACAATTTGCAGGGGTCAACATCTTCGCCTCCAATGACAAATCCCGGGCTTGCAGGGGTCAATTGACCCCTCTTGCCCCTATGTAGATCCGCCCCTGCATGCGGGCCTTAGTACCACATGAACGAGTCTAATAGTCATTGTGGGATGGTCTAAGGATAAAGGGTGGATGCTCACAAAAGGTGGCGAGTCCTAGCTCGTATTAGTTTTGACTTGGTTCAGTTATAATGTAAATTTGAAATAATACCTATTTAAACAAGACTTAGAAATGAAATTCCTTTATGGATGTTCCAGTGCCTACCTGAGGGTTCCAAGCATTGGCGGACCTATATGCCTAGTGTGGGCAGCTCGCAACACTTAAATTTTTTTCTTCACTCATCTAGCTAGATACTTGGCCAATATTTTGCATGTCCAGCTCCCACTCAGCCCACTAAATAAGTAAAACTTTCAAGATTTTAGCCCAAAACCTCTCCCATATTGAAAATATTAGGGTCCAAACTTGATAAACATGTGGTCCAATACAAAAAGCCTTAGACTTTGGTCCAAAACCATATGTTATTGATGACAATAAGCCAATACATAAGAGCAAGTCCACCGCTTGAAGCAAATCAGGCAAAAGGCCCCCCTTGTGAGCCCAAAAGCCCTCTAGCGCGTGAGTAGGAGCCTGAGCAAGCCATGGGTCCTACCAACCCTGGCAAGCCCATAGGCAAAGTTTGCCTGGGTTGCAGCCCAAACACGCTGACGTCAGAAAGTGAAAATAATAGAAAAAAATTTCAAACTTTTTTTTTTAAAAAAAATACCAAAACATTATGGATGTTTTCCCTATAAATACATAACAATTTTATTCACTTTCCACACCATATCCTCATACAAACTCTTCTCCTTCCAATATTTGTAAATTGTAATCCTTTTTTTTTTTTTTTCTTGCATTTGTAAATTTCTTATATTTTCTTCCATATTTATATTTTTTCTTGCATAATCATTTTATTTCTTACATTTCTAAATTGTTTATATTTTATTGCATAATCTTTTTTTTTCTTGCAGCCCTAGCATTTTGGGGTGGAACCAAAAAAGGCAAGGCTGCCACTATTCACGTGAATAGTGGTAGCCCTTGCCTTGCCTTAGCCTTTTGGGGTGGACTTGCTCTAAAAGCTGTAGATTTTGGCGCACAACCTAGACTTTGGAGGAGTTAGCTATTAAATTTTTTTTACGCCCACACATGAACAAAAGTTTGGGTCCACCACTAGTTCCAAGGATGGGTATGAGTCCATAATCATGCTCGAAAGTTGAGGCACATTATACAATTTCATAAGCCATATATCGGATTTTGGGCCTAGAGTGCGACGCATGTGTAGTAGCGTACGTAAAATTGGTTAATGAGAAATTAAGGGGAAAAAAAAACTGAAAATTGAAAAAATTAAAGCCTCCTAAAACTATTTTTTCAAAAATTATCCTTATTTTGGAAACTATTTCTCTTTATAGAAAAAACAAAAAAACAACAACTGTTACTAAACATATTTAAACTCATGAACAGGGACGAATTCAGCTATTGGGCTGTATAGGCTATAGCCCATGCCCGTTTTTTAGTTGTCAATATCCATGTAGTCTCTCTCTCTAGCCCATGCATTTAAAAAAAAAAATTCAATACCCGTGTTCTCTCTTTTTCTTATTTTCTTCAATTCTATCTCTTTCTTCTTTTCCTCATTTCTCTCTTCTTCCTTTTTCTTTTTGTTTTTCTGCCTTTCTCTTGTTTTTTTTTCCTTTGTTTCTCTTTTTTTATTTTTTTATTTTTTATGGTTTGGATCTACTACGAATTGAGCTTTTACCCACAGTTTCTTTTTCCTACATATATATATATATATATATTTTTTTTTTTTTTTTTGCTTTTCTCTTGTTTTTTTTCCCTTCATTTTTCCTTTTTTATTCTATGTTGTAAAGTCCAACTTGGTACGATATGACTCTCACTATTGAAATTTCCTGCATACGTAAGGTAAATTTAGTCCACTGAGTTTTGAAATCTTGGATTCGTCTATGCTCACAAACTCACAAAAAATGTTTTGTTTTTAAATTAAAAAAAATACCACGAGGTGATTAATCCCCGTTCGGGGTTCGGCTTGCCCCTGGTCACAAAGTGCTTCCAACGGATTTCGAACCCCTGCTATTTAAGCACCAGGTAGCTCGCCAGCTAGAGGTGTTAGTTTGTCACCCACACCACACCTTATCGTTGAGACAAAAATAATTTCACAAAAATGAAACTAGAGAGTTTCTTGATCTCACCAGAAGTTAGCTATTATAAAACTTCCACGCAATAGTCTCTTAGCAATACTTATTCTTTCTCATCATGTTAGTTGCATTACCAAAAAAAGAAAAAGAAAAAGAAAGATTAGGTTAGTTTGGGTGGGATAGAGAAGTTGCAACTACAAGAACTATATATTAGTAGAAGCATGCCACGTCAGATATTTTAGTACGATGAACAATTTTCTGAGAAATGAGCATCACTTTTCATAATTATTTTAATTAATTTCTATTTTTTGTTATTTTTTTTTATTATTATTAATTTTTGTTTATGCGTGTTTGGGTAGAGCTCATCTTTTACAAGAAATTTATGTCATTCTAGTACATCTAATATCAAGAATTCTATAGTGAGGGCTATATATATATATAT
>NW_018921624.1:430599-447588 GCF_002207925.1 Prunus avium | reverse complement strand
TTGAACAGCCGGTGGCTTCCAAGAGCCACCACCGACCGCCATTCTTGGCAGCATCGGTCCCAAAAGGACCGTCTCTCCTCCCCCATTCTACCCCACCCCGTCACCACCTCCACCACTCAACCATGCTGCCGGAAATTCAAGAAATCCGGCCGGTTTTTTACAGATTTTACTTAAATTTTCGGAAGCTCGTTCGAGTGATTCCAAAGGCCAAATCTTGCGATCCAAGTATGTTTTCTCATCCTTTTGAGGTGTTCTAGCTGCTGGTTGTGATATTTAGGAGAAATTTATGCATTTTACGATAATCATCTAATCGTGCGATTGCGAGCGATCCGACCGTCTGATCCGAACCAAGCTTGCAAGACGTATTTCCTAAACCTTGTGGAACCCATAGGAATGTTCGGATCGTAAAACCGAGGTGTTGGGCCCCGCGGGCCCGCTTGACCAAATTTGGAAAGTTTGACCCTCGGTTGACCATGAGTCTTTCGAGGTAGTTTCACCCTTCGAAAAGTATTAGAATAACCTTGTAAACGAGTCTTGATTGTTATTTGAGTTTTGTTGACTATGTTGGGTTTTTGATATGGTTTTATAATATCGTATCAATTCTTGGATTATTAGTTTGATAATTGAAGTTGTGGAATGGTCGAGTATGAGACACTGGATCGATGGGTTTTGAAAGCGGGTCTTGGGTCTCAGCTATGATTATTAGTATTTAAGTGGTCATTTGTCTTTAAGAGTATTTTTTTTTTTTAATATGGAATTTCTTGAGTAATGAGTTTAGATTGGAAATTGATTCGATATGGGATTTTCTTTAAAGGTTATTACTTATCATTAATTAATATTATTATGATTATAAATAAAGTATAATGTTTTAATGGTGGGGTACAGTATTTTATGGAATTTATGTGAAAACAAGTGTGATTTCTATTTAAATTGTTTTAAGATCTTTATGAAATTTATGCTCATGTGAATGATCGTTGGTTTAAAATAGCATTATTTCCATTGATTAAATTACCATGCAATCTACTATTGATTTTATGATCATGGAATGATTATATATATATATATATATATATATATATATATATATATATATAAGTAGATCGCTAAATTGTGAATATTTCTATTATTTTTATATTTGAGATTGTAATTATTCGGAATACGGATTATATATGTTGAGAAATTGATATTTCATTCTTTGATGAAATAAATGGGCAAGAGATCAATATAGGATGGGGCACTCTATTGTTTGGATTTGTGAATATAGGATTACATTATGTTGAGTACCCTCCCTTGGTTGTTGTACCCACATGTGGCGTTGGAACTTCCGGCGTGTGGGCATATATGATTTTGTTGTTAGTATCACACGTGGCGTTGAATCTTTCGGCATGTGATAAAGTTTGTCTGCGTGCGTAGAACTTAGTGATTGGTTTTGGCCACACATGACGTTGGAACTTCCGGCGTGTGGGCATATATGATTTTGTTGTTAGTATCACACATGGCGTTGGATCTTCCGGCGTGTGATAAAGTTTGTCAACTTAGTGATTGATTTTGGCCACACGTGGCATTGGAACTTCTGGCATGTGGGCATATATAGTTATGTGGTTAGCTTATCACACGTGGCATTGGATTATCCGGCGTGTAATAAAGCAGTTTGCGCACATATAATATAGGTCGGTTGGGCCATATGTGGAGTTAGATTTTCCGGCGTGTGTGCTCATTGGGATTATGGTTACTTTACCACACATGGCATTGGATTATCCAGCGTGTGGTAAAAGATCCGTGTATTTGGGTCACCGTTATTTTACCACACGTGGCGTTGGACCTTCCAACGTGTAGTAAAATAATAGGGAGATGAATAAGGGACTATGATGGGTATGACGAAATTTAAAGAAAAGGGAAAGGGATAAATCTAGAATTTACTATTTTGTATTGCTATAATTGATTGTATGTTATTTGAACTGGGATTTTTGTTGGAAGAACTACATGTGACTTGATCCCTCAGTAAGGGTACGTAGGTAGCTTAGGGTCTCATCCAGATGCAGCCGCAAGACAAACCATATTTTTTTGTGGACTTTCATTTAGTCATTGGAATCGAATCCGATTGGTTAGAGTTGTTAAGTTTGATTTTGAATTCATCGGTGACTTGAAGCCCGAGCTTGTTTAGAGCAATCCTTATCAATTTCTACTTATGTTGAACCCTGTTTCGTTTCTAAAAGGAATTATGTAAGTTATACTCTGCTATCGCCCGTACTAAGGTATGATGTGTTGTTAATATTATGTTAACTCGCAATTGTACGGGGCAATTAGTAATATAGCAAGACAAGTACGAGGTCGTATCCACGAAGACTGAGAAGTTAAAACTAGTTATGTACTTAGATTACCAAATTCAAGAAAGTAGGAGGTTATGTCTAAAACAGAATTTAAAGCGAGAGTGGTTGTGATTGTTGAACAAAAGAAGCAAAATGAAATTGCAAACAAAAGCAAAGTAAGTAAGTGTAACAAAGAGTGGTTTTAAGAGCTGGAAAACAGATTTTGAGACTAGGGCATTCGAATCACCATAACAATTCAATTCTGGGTTATAAGGCGTCAAGTAACAAGTCTAATTCATATTCAAAGATTGATTCTAGCTAAAGTATGATTAGGCCATGGTGTTTGGTTCTAACCGTGTATTCCTAATTCCCTAATTTGATTATCTGTTGTCTAACCTAAAATTAAGCATTAGGAACCCATTAAACATAGAAGAACAATTTCAACAACCAATCATGTATCTAATCCCTGTTGTCGAATGTCCGTACATACTCTTCCTATTCATAGTTCAATTCGAATTAAAGCATGGTGTCTACTCTTAATTCAAACCATACAAGTTCTAATGGTGATCAATCATTCAAACAAGCATATCAACTGATAAGCATAATGATTAAGAACATGAATCATGAATCCAACTTGAAACTCCAAACTTCAAACTTATAAACCCAGAATATTCATGTTAGGTTACATCGAAGCCCTAGTTATGAAATTAGCTGCTCATAATGGAAAAGAAACTTAGATAGAAATGAGAAAACATAAGGAATGCAATAAGAGTAGAAAAACCCCTTTTCTGAAGTTCTTATGGTGTCCAAGACTTCTTCAAGTGTTTCTCCACGTCTAATGCTTCTCCAAGAGCTTCCTCACGTCTAGAATGATGTATGACAGCTAGTAGGTGATTTGGGATGAGTTTGGGTAAGTGGTGATGGCTGAGAAAGAGGAAATTCGTAGGGAAATGGAAGGGAGGCTTTCTGGAGCTGTTTTGGTGATTTTGGGCAGTTTAGAGTATTGGGTTGATTGCCGGAATGTTTGGGGTTGTGGGAATGTTTGAGGATGATTTCTGGATGTGTTAATGGAATGATGGAAGTGTGGAGGATGGCTGGGGTGAATTGTGTGGGGGTTGTGAATCCCAGGCTGTGTACCTAGAGTGTATGGGGTTGATGGGAGTGTTTTGAAGCTTGAAGACTTCTCTATTTATAGGGCTAAGAGGAAGGAACATCATGATGAATTCCAACACCATCATTCCTCTTTTAATACAATCCATAACTCTCACTTCATCTTGTCTATGTTAGTGTGGTTGGAATCAATTCCATCCCATACTTCTTTTGCTGCTGCACCTCAAGCTTTCTTCACATGGGTTTTCAAAGGTGTTCAATTGTGGCTACCTTTTACTGCCAACCCATGTGGTTTTTTTTTTGGTTGCTGGAAAAAAAACGATTCTTCTAAACCAGGCTTGGTGTAGGAAGGCCTGAGGTTTCAATATGTATCCAATGGGACTCAAATTTGGATATGTCATAATAGACACCCATTGGAACAACTTTTATGAAGAATGTATTCCCATATGAGCAGTACAAGTATACGTTTTGGGCCTTACAAGTTGACTACCTAAAATAGACTGGAATTAACTTCATTTCATTTCTTTCCTTTCTTTTTGCTTCACATGCATGCACATTCTTTCTCTTTAATAGCTCCAGCATGTACCAACTAATCCCACCAGCAGCCTGGAAAGTGCTTCTTGATTTATCTAAACATGTTTCCCACAATGCCTTGTTTTCCCTCCTTTAAACTTTCATAGCTGGAATGCCTCCCTACTTTACTCAATATGTTGGGTCCAAAGTCAATTACAGTTGGGGTGAGGCACATGGCTTAAAGGAGGTGACAAGGGTCAAAAGTTGGCAGCTGCAATCCTGAGCATGGTGTGCATTTTGATGGGCCCACGGATTGGGCTTGGCTTCATCAATTGATACGTTTTAGCAGTCCATCTTGCAGTTCAGAATCTCCTCTTTCCAACCACATATTATTTGGGCCAATACAAGTTGGGATGAAGAAGTTAAGGTTGAAACAAATTCCTAACTCAATCTACTCGTTTTTACACCATTTTGCATCTTTTCCAATTCAAAGCCACCATTGCTACCTGTTTGCACTAAAACTGAACAGATAGAGATGAGTGAAACTTACAAGTGATGTGGACGATCCAGAGATCGATTGAGTGCTTTGATGCGGATTCTTCCTGTCCTGGGATGCCGATCCTGAACCAAGGAAAGTTAAGGCCCGTGAGGTCTATGGAACCAGCCTAAGACCCTCCGATGTCGAAGTAAGTTTATTTCTGAGAGCTTTTGCTATTGATAATGTATTTAGCATAAAAGTCAAGCTGAAAAGTCTTACCCCTTGTATTGTAGTGAAGGGGCCTATTTATAGAGGGCATTTGGTATGCTCTTAGTGCTTAATTTCGATGTGGGACTCGTGGGAAGGTCCTACGAGGTTGACACGAGTCTTTGGATATTTAGGGCAGGGCCTTCGAGGTTTTGTTCTGCAGAATCGTCCGTCAGTACTGATTGTGGACTCTACCTAGGAGCCATAGGTAGTTGATGCCGATTGGTTGTTGTCTTGGGCGATTGGGAGAGCTAACCATTCCGCATGTCACCGTATGAGTGGAGGGTCAGATATGGTACAAACACTACCTAATGCCCAATGAATTGAATGATAAACAGAAAAGGGATTAAAAGCACAAGTTTAACTCAATAACATTACCAAATCATAAGCTAGAAGGGTACAAAATGATATACAATTATGAACTGATCATGATGGTGACGCCGGAAGCCTATTATGTAAATTATTTGAATCTTGCCGTTGAATGCTGCCAGTTGGTGTTTTAATTTGTGTTTTTTTAATAGGTTAGAAAATTTGAAAAAAATCAAATTTTCAGGGGAGACTCTGCTGAAATTTCGGCAGAAAGTCTTGTTCTTTAGTAAGTGGGCCCGACATCAGTATGATGTTGGAAATACGACGGGATTCATTCCGGATTCCGAGGAAAATTCGGGGCGGGTCTTGTCAGTGAGGGTGGGGGAGACAGAAATAAAAGGAGGGGACGGAGAGGGAGGCAGAATGAGCGGGGAGAGTTGCATTTTTTTTTCTCTTTCTTTTATTTCTTTTAGTTTTCTAATTTTATTTAGAAAATAAATGTTAAATTATTTTAAAAAATAATTGTTTTATTCAGATCCATGTGGCATTAACTCATTGGATATATGGCACTATATATGTGCCACGTCATCAATTTAATAGAAATTTTGACAAAACTTGTAAGGACTAAATTGATGCGTCCGGATTAACATAAAGGACCAGACCAATAATGTAAAGAATAATGCTATTTAGACACACAACATTGACCACCTTAGTTGACCACCTTATATGGCAACTGATGTGTTATGCCATGTCAATTAATGAATATCGCCATGTCAATTAAAAAACAAATTAAAAAAACCCTAGCATCCCTAGTAAGTGGCCTCATGGCAACATTCATTAATTGACATGGCATGACACATCAGTTGCCACATAAGGTGGTCAGCTAAAGTGGTCAATGTTGTGTGTCTAAATAGCATTACTCGTAAAGAGTAATATAAAAGACCAAATATGATAATTTAACAAACTTGAGGGACCATTTGTGATAAAAACCCTATTTTTTAGACGTTCCCTTTCTTTTCTTCGTTTTTTGGCCCGGAAGGGACGACCTCTGCACTCCGTAACCGGCGTTCGTTTTCCAGATGCCCTTCTAGGGTTCTCAAAGCTCTTAATCTTTCAGAATTCTCTTGTTTCAGTTCATCTTGCAAATACCCATATGACCAGGACCAGCAGAAAACGACGCCATGGTTACCCACCTCCTCCCCCCTCTTCTTCTTCAAACCCAAATCGCCATAAACACCAACCCACCAAGAAACTCCACTCTTCCCCAAACCCAATTCGGAAAAACCACAATTCTTCAACCCCAATTCAGAAAAACCACTTGTCCTCAACCCCAATCCCTTTGCCCCTAAACCCAGTTCCCCAAACCCCCATGCCTAAGCGCCCAACCTTTGCCTCATACCTTGACACACCCAATCTACCTCCCAAGATCAGACTCCTCTGTGAAATAGTGGCCAATACCCACACTCTTTCTGTTGAGGAACGCCTGGCAGAGACTGGTGTTAGAGTGACCCAAGACGACGTTGAAGAGGTCCTCAAACTCTCTTACGCTTTTCCGGGTCCCGCCGTGAAGTTCTTTAGGTGGGCTGGTCACCATCTCAATGACTACCACAGCCCCTATGCGTGGAACTTGGTTGTTGATCTTCTGGGCAAGAATTGCTTCTTTGATGCGATGTGGGACGCCATAAAGTCCATGAGAAAAGAAAGGTTACTCTCTTTGGCCACTTTTGCTTCTGTTTTTAGTAGTTATGTAGTTGCCAATCGTGTCCAGGAGGCTTTTATGACTTTTGAGGTTATGAGCGAATATGGATGCCCTAGAGATATTGTGGCATTGAATTCCCTTTTGAGTGCAATTTGTAGAGATGGGAAGACTTCAGATGCCGTTGATTTTTTGCGTATTGCTAAGGATAAGATTAAGCCAGACCCTGATACGTATGCGATTTTGTTGGAGGGGTGGGAAAATGAAGGCAATGTAGCTTGTGCTAGGCAGGTTTTCTCTGAGATGGTGATTGAGATTGGTTGGGACCCGAGCAATGTGCCAGCTTATGATTCATTCTTGAATACTTTGCTTAAGGGGCCTGATGGGATCCGTGAAGCAGTGAAGTTCTTTGAGACCTTAAAAGATAGGAGGTGTTATCCGGGGGTCAAGTTTTTCAGATTTGCGCTTGATGAGTGTGTCAAGAATAGCGATTCTCGGGGAGCTGAGGCTCTTTGGCAGGCAATGGTAGGGATAATTGGTTTCCAACCTGATACAAATATGTGTAATTTGATGATTTCTTTACATTGTCGTGAAGGAAATCCAGATTTAGCAAAGAGAATGTTGGATGATATGGTGTACAATGGGGCATTTCCGAATTCACAAACATATGACATGTTGTTTAAGTCGTTGATCAAGAATAGGAAGTTGAAGGAGGCATCGACTTTGTTTACTGAGATGGTTAAAAATGAGTGTGTTCCAGAGCATGCTAATTGTAATATGGCAGTAAGGACTTTCCTTGATTTTGGGGATCCTTATTTTGCTATAAAAGTTTGGAAGTGCATGCTAGAGAATTACCATTCTGGCTTGGAGGATACTGGGAATTTGTTGGTTGTAGGGCTCGGCAATCTGAATAGGGTCCCAGAAGCAGTTAAGTACGCAGAGGATATGATTGTAAGAGGAATCAAATTGGAATTTTCCACATTGTCAAAGCTGAAGCAGAACCTCGTCCAAGCAAGGAAGGAATACTTGTATGATGAACTTTTTAGAAAGTGGAAAGCTCAATAGGTAGGTTAGAAGTACTTAGAATTATACATCTTTTTGACAGTTAGCCTTGTGTATAACTTGCACATTTTGTTCGCTGTGAAAACAAGTGAAACTGCATATTGTCATAAAGCTGTATGGCTGCTTTGTAGTTGCATTTCTTTTCCTATTTTGTCTATCTGTGTCAATTGATAGAAGTACTTTCAGATGCGTAGGTTTTTTTTATAGTGAAAATATCAGTTTAGCCTTCTAAATATTATGTCTAGACTACTAATTCAGATGCAAAGACATTTTTATTTTTCCTTCCTTGGTTAAAATCTTTTGTATTATATAACGTCTAAACTATATCTTGTCCTAGGTATAATGTGCGGAAAATGTTATGGATATATATGCCCTTTAGAAACAGAAATCTCAAACCAACTTATTCAATTTCGAACTATGTGGAGTCTAATGGTATATTTGGATGACGAAAATAAACTTGGAAATTTTAAAAAAAAATTAGAATTTCTTAAATGACATACTAATTTCCTTTTTGGGATTCGTAAACAAAGAAATTTATAAATTCCATGTCTGCAAAAATTTGGAATTTGAGGGGCATAAATCCCAACTTTAAATTCTATCTAAATAGGTGTTATTATCCGTAAAATTCCTAGGCAATGAGAGTTTTGAGAGAGGAAAAAAAAAAGCTACAACACTAACCATTGCCACATTGCCACCTCTACTACCACTACCTTGCCATGGCCATCACCACCACCTCAATTCCACCACCAGCTCCTCCATCGCCCCCACCACTGCCACCCCTCACTATCATCACCACAACCATTACAACCACCAACACATCCATTGACAGCGCCCACCCCACCACCAGCACACTATTAATAAAACTACCAACACTCCCAACACCTCTCTTTAATGGAGGCATAAGGATCAACTTTAAATCCCATATTTAAATCTCATTATGCTTAATAGGCTAAGGCATCATAAATGTCCTGATTTGTTGTGTTGTTGGATTTTGTCATGTGACATATGCACAGGTGTTCCCCTGATCAATCAGTGAAAAAGTGTATAAACTAGTAATTGTGCAATCTCTTCTTTTTCCACTACATCATACTTAAAAGAAAACTCTCATTACCAGTTTTTTTAACCTAAGATCTTGGTTTTGAATGTCAAAATTTTTATATTTTTCACTCAGCAGTATTTGGAGTTGTTAAAATTTTTTGTTCAATATTATGTAATTTATATTTTGTGATATTAAAATGTGAGATCGATACTATTAAAGAAAAAACAGATGTGTTTTGGACTCTGGTCTTGTATGTTTGTTGTCTCCGTCAATACGAGTTTGTGACCTGATCTCACAATTTTCTAGTGCAGTTCGGGTAAGTATATTGCTTTCCTGTTTATCTAGTCTCTGACATGATCTATGAACAATATGTATATACTGGAACAATTAAGCTGGACTCAATTAGTTATCTGGAAACTTTTACTCTCTTCACTCATGAAAGACTAGTGTTCTTCAACTTCAAGACATTAAAGGGTGGGGATTTTGGATAGCAGAAATGAAGTGCATTTCTGGTACGAGTTAATGCTTTATGCTAATTTTATTAGTTGTCAGAATTTAGAGTTGAGGGGGATACCCTTGCTAATGCAAGATAAAGGATCAGGGTTGTCAGGAACCTTATTAATTACTTGCTTCCTTATTGCCCAGCTTAGCCTGACATTAGGAATATGTCAGAAGTTACATACTCACATGTTCCTTAATTAATTTCTCTAGTTATATTACTTTTGTTGACTAACTTGTGAAGATAGGTTTCTTCCTACATGTTTCACCACTTTGGAAGGGTTCCTGCATGTTCATGCAACAACGTATGTAATTTACCAAGTAGAGAAACAGAAACCATTCATGAAACAATGCGAGTCTTTGAACAAATATGATGCGAAAATTTAATATTCTAAACTTTATATGTCTCAAGGTCCAGATACAATGCAAGGAAGAATTTTATGCATATATATGTCTTTTACAAACAGAAGTCTCGAACCAACTTAAAATAGAGTGTAAATGTCCTGCTTTGTTGGGTTGTTGAATTTTGTCTGATGGCATGTATGCATCTGTTCTCCCTCATGGTAAAAAGGTGGATAAACTATACTATGCAATTTCTTGTTTTTCCTCATCATACTTGAGAAAGCTCTACCAGGTTCCTTAACCTAAGACCTTTGCTTTCGAATGTTGAAAGTGAAAATTTTGTCTCAGCAATATTGAGAGTTGTTATGTTCAGTAGTAGGCAATTCATATTTTATGATGCTGAGATGAGAATTGGACCTTGCACGTTTATTTTTGTTGTCTCCCTCGCTGCGAGTTTGTGGGATCTTTGTCATCTCATTTGAAAACAATTAGCTCTTCCTTTCCTGTGGTGGATGATCTTGGAATGTCCTGGTGTGGATAAGTTTTTTGCTTTGCTCTTGGTCTGGGATTGACATGGTCTGTCACTAAAATAATATCTACATTGGAACAAATAAGCTAGATTGAATTAGTTATCTGGATTCTGAAAACCTTTCACTCTCTTCAATCAATGAAAGATCAATAGTTGCACTTCAAGGCCAGTTAAGGTCACTTCAGGTGCGTGTCAATCCTGATCATAAATTGCTTTTTTGCTCTATAAGTTGTAGTAAGTTTAGAGTTAAGACAATTTGTTTATCGTAAAAGATTTGCATGCTTGAGCTGCAAACTTAACTAGTTGAGGTCGCTTAGCTTGACATCTGGGACGTGAGAAATTTTACAACCTCAATGTTCCTGAATTAGTTTCTTAAGAAGTACTTTTAGTTCATGGAGGTTTGGCTGATATTTCTTTTGTTAAATAACTTGTAACAGTAAGGTTTCTTCCTCCATGTTGTGCATTAGTATTTGAGTGTCATCATTGGAAACTCGTTAATCGTTTCTATCCAAATAGCTCTTTGATTTGACTGCTGATCTTTTCTGATTTTTTTATTTTGGGTCTCTTTTTGACAATCCTTACGGGTTCAATTCCTTGGTTTCCCTCAAAGATCACCGCCATAAATAAATAAAAAACTCAAATAGGAAATCATTCGTTGATAGAATGGAAAGGTTTTGGAGAAAGTCCCATGTAATGAATGGGAATGTCGAAAAGTTGAAAGAAGAAGTATATTTTTGTCCACATGAGAATTCAAACTTCATAGCATTGTCACAATTAGGATTGGGGCATGGTCTAGTTTAGTCTGCTTTACTTCCAAAATCGAAAACCAAACCGAAGAAAATAACTGATTTGGTTCGGTTTTGATTTAATCCAATTGGTTCTATTTGGTTTGAGTTATCCCATCATCACTTGAAGACCAAAAATAAAAATCCAACTCTCTTACGCTAATCCATCAATGAATTTAAAGAGAAACAACAAAAAGATAGTGGATGATAGTGTTGAAGGCGTGAATGACCTATAAGACGATGAGCGAGGTTGAGACCATGGAGATAAGGGAGGTTGAGAGATGAGAATGCTAGAATTTTGGTATTAAATTCATTAAAAAAAAAATAGTTATATATATGATCGGTCCATTTCGATTCTATGCAGTAAAAATTGAGAATCAAACCAATTCAAGCCAAAATTGACTTTTTCCAAATTTTTTTTTCTTTCAACCTGATTCGGTTCAAATTATCACTTCAAATACCAATTCCTAGTTAGAATCCATATTATATATTTGAAAGAGGTTGACTCCATGGCTTAGATAAGACCCTCACTCACTCCTTATAAACCCATATGCTAGGTCCCTTAACTTTTCAATGTGAATATAAAACGAATTTCCAATAGTTATTTCTCATGTCACGACTGCTTTGTTACAAATTATGGTCAAGAATTTATTAGTTTGATTAGTGCGTTCATAAACAATTTTTGGTTTATGAAAAATCAATTGTATGTGTGTATTTTTTTGTTAATCTTTGCACCAAATTGGATTATAATAGGTTTAGTACTTTTGGTTTATAAGTCATCCATGTCATAAATCTTTTCTTTCTAATTTGACATAGTCTTGGAAGAAAAAATCTTTTGCCCAAATTAGAAATTGAGCCAAGAGCCATTGTAGGTAATTCATGTTCTAAAGCTGAGCAGCTTAATTAATTACTAATTATAGGATGGTTGACCAACATTCAACTTCTTAATTGGCCAAATAAATATTAACGGTGATGAGCTTTCCGATGGGAGTATAAATTGGGCTGAAAGCAATGGAGTTTCATCATACTCCAAAGAAAAAGGAAATAACAAAGTCTCAAGATGGGTTTGAAACTGAAAAATGTCTTGCCAATGTTCGTGTTCTTGTTGTTAGCATCCACAGCTAAAGCTCAACCTGCTGCCTTAGATGTGACAAGTGCAAAATATGGTGGAAAGCCAGACTCTGATATTACCCAGGTAACAAAAAAATTTGTATTCATATTCGGTTCTGATTAGAATTTGTTTCTACAATTGTTTGCCAAACTAAATCATTAACAGTTTTAAATTTGTGTAATGTTAATTAGGCTTTAGAGAAGGCTTGGACAGATGCATGTGCATCAACAACACCGAGTAAAATTGTTGTTCCAAAGGGAACATTCAAGTTTGTAGGAACAACTTTTAAAGGACCTTGCAAGGCGGCTATTGAGTTCCAGCTCCAAGGAACATTGCAGGCTCCAGTAGATGGCAGCCAGCTCCCGAAGGACGACACTTGGATTGGTTTCGACCACGTCGACGGGCTCACCTTGTCAGGTGGTGGAACTTTTGATGGCCAAGGAGCACAGTCTTGGAAAAACAATGATTGCAACAAAAATAGACAATGCAAATCTAAACACATTGTAAGATGATTTAATCCTACCATGTTGTTTTATATACTTGAAAATCTTCTTGTGTCACACAGGAGCATTTGCGAATCTTGCTCATTGATCAATTCTTGACTTGATGATACTTGATCTAGATTCACAGCCTGACAATATAAACATATTTGTGTTTGATTTGTTTTCTTAATATATGCAGAATTTGAGGTTCCACTTCCTCACCAATTCCAAAATTTTGGACGTAACTTCAAAAGATAGCAAAAATTTCCATGTCAATCTTTTGAAGTGCGAGAAGGTTGAAATCAAAGGATTTACTGTCTCAGCACCTAAGGAAAGCATGAACACTGATGGAATTCACATCGGGCGTTCAACTGGGATCAGCATCACTGACACAACCATCGGAACTGGGGATGATTGTATTTCGATCGGTGACGGTACCAAGGACATCACTGTGACCAACGTTAATTGTGGGCCAGGCCACGGCATAGCCATCGGGAGCCTTGGAAGGTACCCAGAGGAAGAACCCGTGTCCGGCATCAACATTAAGAACTGCACCTTGACTGATACAACGAATGGTGTGAGGATCAAAACATGGCCTGCTTCCCCAAAAGATGGCATTGCCTCAGATATTCACTTTGAGGATATTACCATGGTTAATGTTGGTAACCCTATTCTCATTGACCAAGAGTACTGCCCATGGAACGAATGCAAAAAAGGGGTATCTATCTATAACAATTTATTAACATCATATATATGTTCCTTGTTAATCAAGTCATCATTTACTGAATCTTTAAAAGGATTTAAATTAATCAATTAACGGATGTTTTTGTGTAGGTTCCTTCCAAAGTTAAGATCAGCAATGTTAGCTTCAAGAACATCAAGGGCACATGTATCGACCCAGTTGCTGTGAAGCTTGTATGCGCCCAAGGAATGCCATGTGAGAATGTGGAATTGAGTGACATTGATTTCAAGTACACTGGAAACAAAGGCCCTATTACCTCTGTGTGTTCTAATGTCAAGCCGACAATTAATCGCGTGCCACAGCCTCTTGCTTGCGCTACCGGCGCTGCTGCTGCTTGATCTAACAAGCACAAACCATGTTGCTAATGTTTCTTCAGAGACACATTGGTTGTGTGCTCTTTGATTTTGTGCTAATTGTACTTGGTGTTTTCATCTAAGAGGGGGAAAATATCTCAGTACATTTTTTGTTACATCTTAAAAGAGATGAATAAATCTTCTTTGGATATTTGATTTAAAAAGAATGTTATTGGAATATGAATCTTCTTTGGATATTTGTTTAACCAAATTTACTCAACTAGCCTCTTTATTTAATTGTTTCTGTATGAATGACCACCTCAACCAGTGGTGTGCTAGGAAGGGGAAGAGGGAGGGGTGATTCAGTCTTATGATTTTTATTTTTTGTGCAAGAATAGAAGTAAAAAAATCTCAAACAAAAAAGAAGAAGGATTATTAATTCAAGTAACGTGTTGAGTTTAAATACACATTAAAAAAAACTTAAAAATTTGCCTTGAACATTTGTTATCTACTATCATCTGCATTTTTCATGCGCACCATATTAATCATTCTTTCTTCTTTGTAGATGTGGATTAGGACAAAACAATGTGCCAATCCCCTTGCAATATGAATCTTCTTTGGATATTTGTTTAACCAAATTAACTCAATTAGCCTCTTTATTTAATTATTTCTCTTCCTAGATAATTTTTTTTTTTTTTGGTGAAACTCTTCCTAGATATTTAGTAAGTTGTAAATGTCGTCAGACTGTGAATGCGGGCGTATATCTTAACATCTTAGTAACCTTTTGAGAATGCTATCGATTTTAGGCTATTCATAGTTCATGGAAAGAAGCATGCACATCCACAACTCTGAACACGGTTGTGATAGCAAAAGGAAACTACATGGCTGGTCCAGCGAAGTTTCAAGGGCCCTGTAAAGCATCGGTTAGCATTTGGGTTAAAGGAACCTTGCAAGCTCTTGCATAGCCAGAAAAGCTCAAGTCACAAGATGGTTGGGTTGTTTTCCAAAATATTGATGGGTTAACAGTCTTAGGAGGTGGCACTTTTGATGGCCAATGATCAATAGTTTAATCCAAAAATGATTGTACCAAAATTGGAAAATGCAACTCACTGCCTATAGTAAGTTTTTTAAATTTGAAGTGCATGTTTTTTTTATCAATTTATTTTGTGCTAGAAATGGAGGCTAATAAATAGAATTTGCTCAATTGGGTTCCTTGAATGCAGAACATAAGATTCACAGGGCTCACCAATTCACACATTCAAGACATAACATCTTTGAACAACAATCTGTTTCACATAAACGTCTTAAACTACAAAAATGTGACACTTCAACATGTGAACATCACCGCCCCTGGTGAAAGCCTAAACATAGATGGAATCCACATAGACCAGTTGATGTAGATTTTTGAACACCTGAAAAAGAGTATCCAAAAATCACAAATTAAATTACTCGCAAGCAAAGAGAGACGTGCGTAAAATATTAGGGTTTGGGTTTTTCACGTTCAATCGTTATCCCCTCATCGGCCTAACAACGCTTGTTTTCATCCACGTTCAGTTGTCGTCACCCTACTCGACTTGACAAGGTCGAGTCACTTTTCTTCCACGTTGAGTCGTTGCTGTTTCTCTTCCACATCAAGTCGCTGTCGTTTCTCTTCCACATTAAGTCGCTGCTGTTTCTCTTCCACGTCGAGTTGATGCCGTCACTCCTCTCTTCGATTCTAGGGTGTTGGCCTCGTTGTTGTCTCTCTCATATCCTGGGTGTTAGTTTCGTCGTTCATTTTCTATTCGGTGTGTCGGTGTTCTTGGTGGTTGCCTTAGTATGGTGGTTTTAGCGGGTCTGCTACTGCTATTGTGCCGACAGTCTCCAAGTCAACAGTGACTATGGTGCAAGCTGGTTCGTTGGGTCAGCAGTCACGGTGGAGGTGGCTTTCCTCACGCTCCCTCAGTCGTTCGATCTGCGATCTCAAGCCTTACCTTCATGAGAAGACGACTGCTGTCCAGAGATTTGTCGTGGGTGGCTCTTCACCTAGGTATATAGCTTTGGTCCTCCTTTTCAAGGTGTTGGGCCAGGTTTTTGGCAACCAGATGGTTGTTGGGTACCATCTTTTTACCCATCTTTCCCTTTTTTTCACCCGGTCCGGTTGGGTGTTCTGGTTTTCCGGTCCCAATGCACACCCCTAGTTCTTATAGACTAAGAATACTGTCCAAATGGCCAATGCCAACCAAAAATCCCGTCAAAAGTTAAGATAAACAATGTGTGCTTCAAGAACATAAGGGGAACTTCTGCTGATCCTGTTGTTGTGAAGCTTGCTTGCAGCAAAGGCATTCCATGCCAGAATGTGCAAATTAGTGATATCCATTTGACATACAATGGGAAAAATAGTGCTGCCACATCTATATGTACTAACATCAAGCCTACTATGACAAGCCAAATTTTTCCACCTGCTTGTGGAAAGACTGCAATTTAAGATAAACAATGTGTGCTTCAAGAACATAAGGGGAACTTCTGCTGATCCTGTTGTTGTGAAGCTTGCTTGCAGCAAAGGCATTCCATGCCAGAATGTGCAAATTAGTGATATCCATTTGACATACAATGGGAAAAATGGTGTTGCCACATCTATATGTACTAACATCAAGCCTACTATGACAGGCCAAATTTTTCCACCTGCTTGTGGAAAGACTGCAATTTAATTTGCTGCAGCTTTAAGGTGATTTAATTGCATCTTAAAGAGATTATTAAAAGAAATTAGTAGGAATTTAGATGAAAATAATTTGCAGAGCCACCCTTCCATGCTTAATTGGAATGGTGGGTGGTGGTGGACTACACATATGCAACAGTATAGATGTTATCTTTTGTATATAGGTATTATGGATTTAGATTAATGTACTCTTGTTATTCATAGGAAAGAAATAGTAGAGAGATGTTAAAAAAAAGTTTTATTTGATTGAAAAAAAAAGTTGTTGGAATATGAAGCTTTGGATTTTTTTTTTCAAACCAAATTTACTCAATTAGTCTCTTTATTTATTTATTTATTTATTTATGAATGACCACCTCGACCTGTGGCATGCTAGCTGTTCGGTTCATTTTTACACATGATTTTTCATGTTATTCACCCACTATTTTGAGTTAGTTCTTGACATTTTATAGCTTTTTACTTCCTTTTTGTGTTTTCTTAGATTTTACCTTGGTTGGAATGAAAATGAGCTAAAAGTGCTTTATTAGTTATAAATTTTGTTTTTGTTCATTTTCGTAGGTCAACTTCTTGGCCTGGAATCAACATGCTCTGGTGCTCGGATGAGGTCATGATCTTCATGAGACTTGTTCCAATGGATGTTAACTACAACATATCCAAATTTGAGCTCCATTGGACAAGTATTGCCTATCCAACCAATCCAGCATGTTACCACAGCTCTGGAAATCCGGA
>NW_018921624.1:404929-429533 GCF_002207925.1 Prunus avium | reverse complement strand
ATTCTCATTTAAATTCAAAGTCCATTTACTTTCATGCAATAGAAATAGGTCACTTCAAACAAATCAAACCCCCCCCAATGTGTGTGTGAGTTGCGTGTTTGACACGTTTTGTGTCTTTGTCACTGAATTTTGTTTGTTTCCGTAATTGTTTTGGGCTTTTGGTCCGCGTTGTGTTCTTGCATTTTCTGTGCTGAATCCAACCGTATAAAGAACGTGAATTTTGGACGTACGATTGGAAAGTTATAGGCAAAACACTGGACAGAGGTCGAAACTGAAAAACAGAGAAATGAATCTGTCCAAAAACGACCGGTCGTCACTGTTCACGACCGGTCGCACTGTTCATGGAACTGTTCACAGGTGATAAAGTGGTGATAAAATGGCGATAGAAAATGCTGTTTGTGTTTTTGTTTAGTTTTCTTGTGTTGTTTCATTTCTTTTACACTTCTTTACTCATTTTTAGTTTCCATTTTGCATTCGTGCATTTGTGGTGTGTCAATTAAGTGTTCTTTACGTACTCAAATTAGAACTTATAGGAAGCCGACAAGTTCTTCGTGGGATCGACCCCGTACTTACATAATCTATACTTCAATAGATTCGTGCACTTGCGGGTATTTTTAATTGGTTGTTTGCACATTAATTTGTGTCCTCTTAGGAATGCAACACTAGCCAGGAAGGGGTTGGGTGATTTGTATAGTCTTATGTTTTTAATTTTTTATATGCAAGAATAAAAGTAAAAAAACTTCAAAAGAAGAAGGATTATTCGAGTAATGTGTTAAATTTAAATAGACCCTTCTTAAAAAGAAAAAAAAAATCCTCGAACATTTGTTATCTACCATAATTTGCATTTTTTATGCACCTATTAATCATTCTTTCTTCTTTGCAAATGTGGGTTAGGCTAGTGTGCCACCAAACGAGATACCCATGAGATTTAAAACAGGTTTCCCGAGTGTGTTTTGGGTTGCTATAATGAGTGCATCCATTCACATTGAAACAAGCCCTTGGTTGAGGAGGTTGTGTAGTCGGGCTTGAAGGTGAGCCAACAGCTGTGACATAGGACTGCATCTGAAGCGGCACAACGATAAAAGAAGGCATCTGGCCGGGCTGACAGGTCATCAAGGTGTGACCGACTGATTGGTGAGTTCCCTTGGCCGCCAAACCAGCCGCAGTCGGCGCCTGAGTACCCATCATCACAGCTTGTTGGAGATCTTCGCGTCAGACATAAGCATATTCCTGCTCCATGGTGGGGAACAGAGCCATCTGAAAGACATCACTTCGGGCCTTGTCAAGTCAGTCATCCAAGTCATCCAAGATGATATAAACACGGTCTTCTTGGAGAATTTCGTTGTACTCATGGATATCAGAGCCACACTTCATCCTATTTGGACGATGGAAGTCTATTTCTTCCCACAAGCCTTGGAGATTATTGTAGTAAGTTTCAATCAAGCCACTTGTTTGTCGCAACCGGTGAGTTTGCCGTTTAAGGTCGTACATCTGAGGGGTGTACGTGCCATTAAAGTAGATCGTGGCAATCGCATCCCATATTGCTTCTACCGTCGAAAATCGAATAAAGGTGCTAATCAAGCGAGGGTCCAAAGAATTGATTAACCGGCCTTTCAAACTACATTCTGGGTGTGCCAGTAGTTGAAACTCGGGTCGGTCTGAGTAGGTGTCCCAACTTGTCTTTGTCGACAACATACATCTCGATCAAGGTATTAAATATCGATATTATCTCGATAATATCTGATTTTTGGGGGGTCGATATTTTAGCAACTAACCATGGTGTTATCGTCAATATATCGATATTATCCCGATATTATCATAACTTCAACATTTTTATGAATGATTTGGGCAATATATCGAGATATTATCGATAATATCCCGATACGAAACCCAAAAAATACATGAATTTTTTTGAAAAGCCTCCCCTGTTGCGTATAGAGGGATTCAAATCCCTTCCATTTTACTCCTTCAACACCTTAACCACCATATCACTTATGTTTTTGTGAAGTCAAGAAGATGACTCGTAGAGAAAGAGGTAAGGGGACTTTGTCAGGTCAAGAAGATGACTCGTTATCTATAACTTCGGACTTTGTTGGAGTAGGAAGTAGTAACTATGGTTATACTCATAACCAACCATTTCCCTACCCTTCATATCCCATTCCCGTTGGGATGGAATCAAGCGACTCATGGAAAGAATTCGAGACTCAATCTTCAAAAGATTTTGCTTATGGACAACGTCAACCAATCTCGGATCAAATTTTCACATGAGATGAGAATGAATCTTTGACCATTCCTTTTGGGGATTTATCATTTGATGACTACTCTTCACAGTATACTTACTCTACACATAGAGATGATGAAGATAGTGAAAATTTTGAACATCATAGGAACTCTATGTGGTCCTAAGTCACTCATGTATCTTACCATGCAATGTATAAAGTGTAAAATATTGTAGTAATTCATTATATATAAATGATTATGGTGTGTTTAATCTTCTTTCATTAATTACTACATATTTTCTTTACTTACAGTGTTTGCCAGCTCGCTATATAATCAACTTAAATCAGTTAAATCCATCATGCAATGCATTTCCTTCCAATTTTTTGTGATAAACTAATAGAAAATTGACTAAATAAACATCCTGCAAAGTTTCAATAAAAATTTCCAAGTTTTTCTTACAATTTCCGTGGTTTTTATTCAATTTTTACCGATACCGATAATATCCCGATATTTCCATTGATATTTCCGTGTTTTTGGACTTCCGATGTTTCCGATACAACCGATATTTTAGACCTTGATCTCAACAACTTGGGACCAAAAGGGGTAGTTGGAGCCATCCAACTTGATTCCAATATGTACGGAAGCTTCATAGGTAATAGTCAGGGTTGGGTATACCATGCTAAAATATGAGAATCTATGAGATAATATTGTTTTTGGGAATTTTCTGTATATTCTTCTCATTGTAGGAGGCCATATTTATAGTACAATATATATCCTTGTAGGTTAAGGAACGTAATAACTCATAATTCTATTTACAGTAGGAAATCATGAATTAAAGTAAATCAATTACATTTAATATAGGAATTATTGGCATGTAAGAAAAGTAAATGCAGGTCCACAAGTCATGCGAATATATACAACCATACTATTTTTCAAATTTGTATCAACTTTCTCACATGGAAGATGTCTACAACTTTTACAAATATTAATGAGTCTCACCAGCTAAATAATATATACAGTAGAAGTTGCATGAAAACATTGTTTGCAACTAATTGATGGCTCTTTCAAAGAAAAAGCTTATAGTTAGAGGGGAAAAGAAACAAATAAGCTTGCCTTGGACAAAAGTTGTTAGTAATTTGGTTTGATAATGTTAGTGGTGCGGTGGTAAGCTTCCAACCGGACAATATATAAATTGGGTTGAAACGGAAATGGAGTACATAAAACTTAACTCACTTTTAATCATTCTCAACTTCACCATTTACTTGATCCACCAAACAAGGCTCCTTCTGTTCCATTATTCGAAATCTCAAACTTGACATAACCACAATCAACACTCAATAACATTCTCTCTCTCCCAATCGGTTCCACCCAAAAACCGTGCCTTGCTATATAAGAATTCTATAGTGAGGGCCTTATATGCAAGGCCCTTAGATGATCTCTTAGCTGTTAAATTAAATTGGTTAGCCATTGGATCAAATTGGTTAGTTTGATCAAACGGTTAAGAGATATGACCTCATGGCTTTAATTTGAGCTGCGATCTGATTCCGTCATTAAATAAATCGATAGATAAGAATATTTGTCCATCTATAATAGAAATTACATGAGTAGGAATATAAGACGAAACATCTCCTGATTGGGTCTCAACTATTGGTAAAGCATCCATTGCTTCTCTCATGTAGTAGTTATAAATAAATTGTACATTTTTGCTCACTACTTTAACTTAAGGTGTACTATCACCGCCATTTTCAACACTAAACACGTGTTTATAGGCATAACCATAGTTCACAAATACAAAACAAAGAATTCACTATGGTTCTGCACATGAACATGTGTCAAGTGTTAAGAAGAGTAATGAGAGTACACCTTGGATTAAAGTAACAAGCAAAAATATTAAAAGTATATGGCTGAATGTTTTTCCAATGTGCCGCCATCCCTTAGAATGTGAGAATGAGATGTAATGATATGGAACAAGTAAACTTAAAATTAAAACTACCGGTTTTTAATTTTATTTAGTGAACCATTCTATCTACACTTCTATCAATATCCTCTCATTTTTCTCTGTCATCTTCAATTAAAAACTAAAAGGCTCACTACTAATCTAATCAAGCACTGATATTGTTAGTAACTTATTAACCATTAAGGTTCAATACATTAGACATTAGATTCTCTCAACCCCAAAAAAAAAAAAAAAAAGATTTGGAATTTCACAAGAGCTTGAGTTGGCGACCACAATCACCATCGGCACAAATTCTGATTGAGGTTTGAATTTGAAGTCCTTGTCAGAAAGCCTGGACAGTGACTTTGGCCGAGAGCTAGCTACTTATTCACATTTTCTTTTCTATAGAGGCTGTTTGTTATATCAGATTAACCAAGAAACCACCATGATTCATTCTCGATTTGAATTCCATCCGACCATGACATATAAAATCATAATTAGTAATTAAATTATGCGAATATAATGCAAATCTAAGTTTTAATTAAATCCAAATCGTATGCAATTAATTAATTAATTAATGGAGGGCCATCTCATGCTCACGAACGGCTCATGACAAAGTTAGCTAAGTTGGGCTGTCAAATTGGGTTGTCGGCTGCTGGATGGTATTTGGGTGGTCACCAAACTACAAAGTCATTTTGGATATCATTTGCTCATTATATTATTATTATTATTAATTCATAGAATCATTTCATAAAAAAATCCACACTAAACCACAAGCTTACCCTTTTCCCTAAATACATCATCAATTCATCATATCAATCACATTGGTCCTCTCTCTCTCTCTCTCTCTCTCTCTCCCCTTTCTTCTCTTCATTTTTTGGTTGTTGTATAAAATCCCATAATGACACAATCTCAGTTTACTTTTTAGATAATTAAAATCCCATAATGACACAATCTCTTAACCATTAAGTACGTGGAATATTGTCTAAATGTATAATTTAAATTGATGGCTTTATTATCATCATGACTTGTATTGAGCCAAAGTTTAAAGTTCATTTGAAATTACAATTTTACCCTTTGTCTGTCTCCAAATTATTCTTGATGGGTGGTTCTGGCTGTCCGCAATAGGCTCGGCAGGAAGAATCTCTTTCTTTCTCGGATCAAATCACGTTTTTCTCTCCCACTTAAAATAATTGCCATTTGTTTTTCTTGGTAAATGGAAAAAAAATAATAATAATGCCATTCAAATTTTTAACAAAAAGCAATCAAGCGACCCCATAACCATAAACACCCACTCCTCTCTTTCATTCACCTGGCAAATATTTGTTGAGAGGACCAATGCCCGCAACCTTTCCACTCTCTCTTTCATTTCACTTTCTCCCACTCTAATCCAACGACCTTTGTTTAATTTGAAGACCCATTTATATATACCCCATCTCTCTCTCTCTCTCTCTCTCTCTCCCATTCATTGGAAAATTCTCTCCCACCCTGCAAGCAAAGCAGCTTTCACTTTTATTTTTGTTCTCTTCTCTTTCCTTGGGGTCTCTTTCTGTCTTTGCTTCTCTCTCTGGCTTCTGGGTTTGTGTGCTTTTTACTCATTGAGATCTGCATCAAAATGGGTTACTCCCAAGGCACTTTCACTGACTCTATAGAGCCCCCCAATGCTCCTCTATACGCTTCCTCCTCTGTAGTAGCTACAGATCACTACTGTGACTATAATGAGCTCAGAATCAAAACCATTGTGAAGAAGATGCTTCGGGAGCTTGGTCTGGCCTGTTTTCTTCCACCTCGCCAGAGGAGGAGCAACCAGAGCCCAATTGATGACGATGACGACGACAACAATGGAAACAACAAAAAGAACATAAATTTAGAGCACAACAAGGCATGGTTGCTAGCAGAGTCAGGTGGGTGTGGAGCAGAGTTGGCAAATGCTGATCCACACTCAGTTCATTCCTCTTTCAGGTTCAGCTTCTGCTCTCAAGTTGAGCTTGAGTCCTTGAACATGAGCTCTTCGGCCGCTGCAACTGTTTTGATGGTGAATTTGGACAATGGGTTGTGTGAGTCTAAAGCTAAAGAATTGAAATGGAGGAGATTTGAATCATTAGAGAGGAGCATATCCCCAATGGCTCACACTTTGGTCAGATTCAGCTATGGTGAAATTTTTGCTGCTACTCGTCATTTCTCAAAAGGTAATTAATTGGGTTTGTTTTGTTTGAATCAAATTTTGTTATTTTATATGAAATTGTAATGGATTTTGTTGTTTTGGGTAGGCAGAGTTTTAGGGAGAGGAGCTCTGAGCTGTGTCTTTAGGGGTAGAGTTGGGATTTTGAGGACTGCTGTGGCAATTAAGCGATTGGACAAGGAAGATAAAGAGTCTTCCAAGGCATTTTGTAGAGAGTTGATGATTTCTAGCTCTCTTCAAAACCCAAATGTAACACCTCTTGTGGGGTTTTGCATAGATCCAGAGGAGGGCTTGTTCTTGGTTTATAAGTACGTCTCTGGGGGAAGTTTAGAGCGGCATTTACATGGTGAGTTCTCTTGGTCTTTTGAATGGAAGAATTTGATTTGAATTTGGTGAATTTGAATGATTTTTGACATAACCCATTTGCAGAGAAAAAGAGGGGAGTGAAGGGCTCTGCAACACTTTCTTGGTCTGTAAGGCATAAGGTTGCAATTGGAATTGCTGAGGCAATTGCATATTTACATAACGGAACCGAAAGATGTATTGTTCACCGTGATATCAAACCCTCAAACATTCTCCTGTCTTCCAATAAAACGGCCAAGGTAAAAGGAGAATTTTCTTATTGAGTTCATTCTTGTTTGAATGTTAAGTTTGAAATAGGTTTCATAGCTCACTCTATACACCATACGAGTCATTTTGATTGATTGAATGTATATTGTTGATACTGTTTGCAGTTATGTGATTTCGGATTAGCCACATGGACTTCTGCACCTTCCATCCCTTTCCTTTGCAAAACTGTCAAAGGAACATTTGGGTATGATCTTGAGGAAACTTAACGAGAAGGAAATACTTTTTCCTGTTGCTTGTTCCATAAAGATGACTTTTATTTTACATTGCTCAAATTAAAATTATTTGTGCAGTTACTTGGCTCCTGAGTATTTCCAGCATGGGAAAATATCCGATAAAACCGATGTTTATGCTTTTGGGGTGGTCTTGCTGGAATTGATAACTGGAAGGAAGCCAATTGAAGCAAGAAGGTCACAAGGAGAGGAAAACTTGGTTCTATGGGTAGGTGTATCTTACTACCTTCTTATCTTGCCTTTCCTTTTGACTATGTGAATGTGAATTGATGGGCCCCTCATTGCTTCTCATGCTGAACATAATTTCTGTTAATAGTTTATTCTTAATTATAGCCAAAATGCTCCAAAGTTTTTATCTATTCAATCGGGATACTTTCTCGATTGACTGATAGACACGTTTCTTAACAAGGGTGTTAACACCAACCAAATCACTTTCTGAAAACGGGATTTTCTGAATCATCAAACTTTCTGTATGCTGTTTCCATGGAAGTATTCAAAACTTGTCTTTTTTTCTCCAATTGGGGTCAATGTAAACAGATGAAAAGTGTACGTGGTGTATATTACTGGATGCTATAACTGGGTAGTTGGTGTTAATTTATTGACAAGAATCAAAATACTCAATTACAAATGTATCATTTCCATGTTTTCATCAGGCAAAACCACTCTTGCATAAGGGGAAAGGCGCTATTGAGGAGTTGCTTGATCCACGGCTAAAATGCACTTTGAGAAATTCAAATCAAATAACACGGATGATTGAAGCTGCAGCTGCCTGCATAACTAGTGAAGAATCTCGTAGGCCAAGCATTTGCGAGATAATGGCAATACTTAAAGGTGAACAACAGCCTTTCTTCTCCAAGAGGAAGAAGTCCAGTTTGCTGGGAAATGGATTGGTTATTGATTGTTATTCTCAATTACAGCAAACAAATAGTGACATGAAGAGTCACCTAGCTCTGGCTATGCTAGGGGTCTCTGAATTTGAAGAAGATGATCACCTGTACTGTCGTTGAAACGCGATTCATAAACTATCAGGATTTTTCAACACTTACATTTATATTGTTGCTTGTTTGAAGTTTGAACAGAGTGCTAGAAGTGAGAACTGGAAATAGTGTTGAATTTGTAGATACGAATAGCCGAATAGGAGTCGGATGAACAGGAGCCTGTACATATCTTCCGTTTTACCTCTCCCTATTCAGCTATTCTAATAGGGAAAAGTGTAACAGAAATTTTTATCTAAGTTTAAAAGTTCTTGTTCCATTGAACCCTATGAATTTTAATTCATCATGATTCTTGAATGTGGAAGGACAAAACTTGCAGCTCACGTTTGCGTTTGGCCAATTGGCGAATGTAACAAAACTTACCCAATTCAGCTAACAACGTTATATCAAATAAAATAATAAGAACAAAGAGAATGTGTGTATATATATATGTAACCTGAATCCAATTGGGGCCACATACCAACTACTTCAATACACTGGTGGTTGACTTGTACGTTTTATTTGTGACCTGTAGGTTTTATAGGTCACCGATAATATATATGTATCTATTTTATGAGATAAATAAATTTGAAAAAAAAAAAAAAAGAAGCAAGATTTCAATTGGTAAGGGTACACTTGAATTAAATGTACCATATATATAGGATGATAAAATAAGAAGTTTACAGTTAAACTACCAAAGCATTTCTGTTCTAGAAAAATTCAAAATGAAGAAAAACAATCAATGCACGTCTCATAGGCATGGAATGAGTCACATAAACACATATAAAAGAGAATGACATATATAAATTGAAGGGAACATATAACTAAAATATCTTAGCAATATCCTTCATTAAACCACGGTTAGCTAGAGCAAAAGCTATGTACTCCTGGTACGAAATGTAGCCGTCACCGTCGGTATCAATCTCCGCCATCATAAATTTCACTTCGTCCGATTGCACGCAGCCGAGGGTTTTCAATGCATCCCCTAGTTCCGATGCAGAGATTTTCCCATCACCGTTGGTGTCGAAGCGCTTGAAAATGCGCTCACGGTCGACCTTTTCTTGTGGATCTTCTTCAGCCATTGTTGAATGTGGCTTGATATGATGAGATTTTTTCTAAGTTGTTGTTTGTGATGAATTAAGGACTGCGAGAGGTAAAAGTTTTGGTCTTTGAGAAATGAATGAGTGAGTGAGAGGTGAAAGGTCTGGTTTTTAAAGAGATGGTTTTGTAAAAAGAGTAAGGTGACCCTTCAAAGTAGGGGTTTGAGCATGAAACCCTCAACAGTTTAACCCCCAATAAGGATAAAAAAAACATGGCTTGCTTGCTATTCTGGAAAATACTTGGGTTTTGACCAGTCTAGACGTCATCATCCTCACACCAACACTGTTGAAGGAAATTGTTACACGTGTCTCTGTTTTATTGCTTGAAAAAGGAGAGTTTGAACATGCGGTCGGTAAGAGGGTGTTTTGGGCACATATTTTAGTGGTTTGGAATATTTTGAACATATTTCGTCAAACGTATGCGATGATGGTGCTTTCTGTTTCTAGAACACTATTTTCCTATTTCATTTTTTAATTATCTAACATGCATAATAATGGTTTTTTTTTATTTAAACAAGCGATATTAGGGGAGGGGGGAATCGAAACTAGAACTTCAAGTTCAGGGTATACACTCTTAACCACTTGAGCTACAAGCCCCTTACAACATGCATAACAATGCTGAAAATCCATTCTATATGAAGATTTCCAATGAATAGTAATTCAAAACCAAACATTTAAAATTGACTTAACCTTGAAATATGTATGGCCTGAAATTGATGAAGGAATTGATACTAGGACAATTTGGAAAACGTTGATTTGTTGGATGATTTGAAATGCATGGATGCTGTGATATTTGACATATTGAGTGGCCTAAAGTTCCAAAACTATGTGCTCTAACAAAAGGGCAATGATCCGTCTAGTAGCACACTGAAAAGACTGTTTCCGAGAAAATTTGGTTCCAAATTCCACATGAAACTTGAGAACGGAAATTCCACAAGAATAGGGAACAAAGCAGGCTGAAAATTGATTACACAAAAAGAGAAAGGAAGAAAAAGGTGGAAAAGTGATTTGCAAGAAAAAGCTGGCTGAAAATTATTATTAGTGCTGTATCTCAGCATGAATGTTTATTGGATGATGGTGACATGATGTGTTACAATCAAATCTTAATTGTGCTAAAATGGCTGAGTTATATCTCACAGCAGCATGAGCTGACTACAACCATAAATTGGAAAATTTTCAAATGGGCTCAGTGTTGTCACCATTCTAATATATAGGCAGGAACCTCGGAGGTAGTTACATATTTACTTCAAGAACTTATGCTACAGATTTGAGCATGACATTCAGCACAGCTTCTCTAGTCGGCAAAGCCGGAATAGCACCTCTCTCCGTCACAGTCAATGCACCACAAGCATTAGCAAACAGAAGAGCATCTCTCAGTTTGCCCTCTTCCTACATGTCAAATCCAGATACATGGCCACTTTCTTTAGGTTGACAGATTTAATTCATTGCTAGCAAAATAATTAATTAAAAATAAAAACTAGAACCCTATATTTCAATCAATAATAATCACACTATGAAAAGGAAACTGAGAATCACACAGCCAAATACCGCAGATCAATCAAGAAAGTTCACAATAAGGCAGTGCATGTTAAATACTATTCTTTAATAAAAAAAGGCAGCAGTATTCAATATCCTCATTATGCATATACTTTGAGATTTTAAACAAAAATGCAGGATTTCTTCCCAAGCCATATGATAAATAACAGATAAGTACGGAATAAAAGGGTGAAACTAAGTTATATAGATCTTCCACAACTCAGAAAGCCATTATCATCTGTGCTCTGTCTTAACGATGAAATATCCGTTTGTGGAGGAAAATGTCTGATAAGCGAGTCTCTATGGTAAATTAACGTTATTTTGTTGTTAATGATGATGATATAGAGTAGCCTGATAAGAACTCTCTAGAATTTCAGTAGTAGACTGATTGCACGCCTAACAGCCCTGGGAGTGGTGCATTTTATAAATTTGAAGGGAGTAGTTGAGGAGGTACTTTGCCTTAGATAAAGTATGACAAACTGGTCTGCATGACCAAGGCCTAGACAAGCTGTTCTAAGTAATCAAGTATTCCCACATAAAGACAGGCTGTTCTAAGTATTCAAGGATTCCCATGTAATTTGTGGACATCTTTTGCAGTTTAGCTGACAAGGACTGGAAAATTCCAGTGAGTAAAAGATGTACTGTTCACTCAAAAACAAGCACCACGTATAGCAAGCAAGGTCATGGACTAAAAGCAAGCATATGATGTTATCAAACATGTTTCAGTTTTTAGTTTTCAAAAGAAGTGAAAAATGAAAACGAAATGGTTATCAAAGGGGCATTGAGTGTTTTCGTAGACTGCCTATTCCAACCCAGTGAGGTTTTCAGTAGGCTGAACCACCCATGTGGTCTTATGAGACATACACCTAAATTCAAGTCGAAATTAATTTGTTGAATTCTGGTGCTAATTACATGCATTAAGTATTTAATTACTTTTGTGTGGCTTTATGCGATTAAATTGTACATTTCAATTTACAATCCTTAGGTTTACCAAGCCGTGGTTAAGTTGACTTAGTTATTAACTGGGTTGATCACCCGATAATTAATTGAGCTTTTAGAAAGAATGTTTCCACAACTTCAACTGAACTGGCCTTATATCTTGCATGGGTAATTTAACTTGCAGGAATTAAATTCAAGCATACATGGAGCGGTTTTTTTTTCAGATTGTGTTAGTCTTAGTTCTGTTCATACCCCTCTAAGATAATTCACATCCTAGGCCCGGATCACAGGCCTACCAAGTCCTTTGGGCTAGATCAACTAATATGGCTTCGGAATATTTTGGGGAAGAACAAAAGACCAGTCTCAGTATTCTAGCGGGAATCCATACCCCTTGGTAGCCTCTAAGAGGCGTTGCAGACAAAGACCGCCTTCTCCTTTTTGCTGTATCAGTTATTGTCAAAGCTTAACTAATACCAAGGACAAAATAAAATTTCTTCGTTTTGGTGATTGAAACCTGTTTATATAGATAGGGATTCACAGAACACATTTACATTTCAATTTCTTGGATGAAACTTTTTTCTTATGATAAGAAGAATTCAGGAAGGAGCTAGTAAAGATAATCTTACTGTTCCTTTTTTCTACACTAGAACTTCAGTTCAACAATTTAAAAGATACCAATATCATTTTTATAGAACCTAAAAACAAAATGGTTTTAGCACCACATCCACAATTGAAGTTTCACATAAGGAAGTAAATACTAATATGCATGGTCAGAGTGACTCATTACTGCCTCGATTTTGATTCAGCCTGTCTTGCTTCATCTGGCGATGATGGAAATACTTCCACATGCCTCTTCACTGAGAAGGGGAGATACAGCAACTACATCCTCATTCTGAATCCCATTCCCAACCTAAAACCCTAATTCTAGAACCCCTCAAAGTGCTTAATTAATGTCAGATTGAGTAACAATTGGGGATCAGTCAGTTTTGGGTAAATTTAGAACTTGTTAAGTGGAATGACGAAACTGCCCTTAATTAAGTGGTAATGTGCAATTCACTTGATAATTTCAGTTAAAAAATACTTAACAAACGTTAGGATTTTGTCCTTAACACACAATCCAAAGTTCAGGAACATAATAACACATTTTAAAACTTTAGTACCAAAGTGAGACAACTCAAAGTTCAGGGGACGTTAGTGTAATTTACCCAGCAGCTTATGCAAAAAAACACGATTGTTTTCTTCAAGAGGCAAGATCACTGCTTCCTATTTAATTAGAAAAGGATTAATAAAGTAGATTCATAGAACTAGTACCTAGAGGCTGTAAACCGTTTTCATTTCTTTCCGTTTCTTTTACTATGTTTTTCTGCAATGGTAGAGGCAGTCATCTGTATGAAGATATGGTTTTCCCATGGAGACCTTAGTATATCCATTTTTGTGAGTTTCTATTTCATAGTGGTGCAGTATGATTAATAAAGTAGATTCGTAGAACTAGTACCTAGAGGCTGTAATCCGTTTTCATTTCTTTCCATCCATTTCTTTTACTATGTTTTTCTGCAATGGTAGAGGCAGTCATCTGTATGAAGATATGGTTTTCCCATGGAGACCTTAGTATATCCATTTTTGTGAGTTTCTATTTCATAGTGGTTCAGTATGATTATGTTACTTTCTCAATGTGCAGGGTGATGAAGCATGTAGCAATATATAATTATATGTTTAATTAATAACTTGAAGAAAGTTCTGTGAAATATCTGTATCCGAGATGAAGTACCTGAAGCAAAGAGAGATCAACAGCTAGTTGTGATAGTATTCCAGCTACAAATGCATCCCCAGCACCAGTGGTGTCCACTGCATCTACCTTCATACCCTTGACTCTTCCACTGAACTCCTGCAAGTACACATACACTTTGCGGTTTCAGACTTACAAATACTAGGAAGAGAAGTATATATACTGTCAATCTTGCTGAAACAATATCATCCCATTAATTTAGAGATTAGGAAGATACTCGTTCTCTATTCCACCTCAAGATTCATATATGATTCATATAGGAAACGAAGGCAGTTTTCATATGGCTCATTAAAATTAATAGAAAGAAGAATAATAATATAATAACACTTTATATTTTTCTTATGCTCAAAAACACTATATATTCCAGAATGATGACCTTAACACTTTCAAAGGAGCAACAGTTTGATTTGCCAGAAAAACAGGAGCAACAGTTAAGGAAACAAAATAACCTGTACTCGATCGGAGGAGTATATGTTAAAACATTCAATGGACATATAATGTATCCAAACCATCTCTCTTGTGTTATTCATTTCAGATATTATTAGTTAAAACTTACTTCCAATTCAAAATACTTCAGCATAAATATATACCTATATATTTTTAATTACAATTCTAAAAAGGTTCTGTTAATTATGCGATCATTCAAATAACTTTGCATGTTACAACAATTTTAAAAATCTGCTAATACTTTCTTTCTTTAATAAGACACAAATTTTATTAAGAAAAAACTGAAGGCACATAGAAAAATGGCCGAGAAGTCCATTACCTAAAACAACAGCCATCACACCAAAACCCAGGAAGTACTCAACAGAAAACTGCCCCCGATCCAGAATATATACACTAAAGGAATTTTCTTGGAATATTTTGACACAATGCCCAAAAAGAAGCAAGCAGTCCAATTCTATCCAAAATTGCACCCTTTCCCCCTTATCTTTGATACTCGACAACAAAGCCAAACATTTTTAAATGAGATCGCCAATAAAATCAAATTAATTCACCAAGGTTGATATAAAACTCACCTCATAATCTCATCTAATACTAAATTTTACAATTTAAAGGAATAATATTTACTTAAGTATTTCCTTACTATATTACACTCTGATTCATGGTATGGTGCATGCATCAATATGTAATCTGTAATAATTATCATTTTAGTCACAGAGAGAGAGAGAGAGAGAGAGAGAGAGAGAGAGAGAGATGGCGAGAGAAGTAGAATACATAAAAGAGCATATTTGGAAACTTACCTTGGTGTAATACCTGCAGCCATCAGGGCCCTCAGTGACCAGCAGTAATTTAAGATTTGGATGGTACAATTTTCGAACAACATTTTCGTCATAAGGATCTTCTCCTTCCGTTAGAAAAGAAATCTCCTCTTCACTTATCTGAAAAATAAATAATTGATATCTCAGCGGATGTAGTACCATTACTTTAATCAATTTTCATATTACCCTTTTCAGAAAAGGGACAAGAAAGATCAAATATGAACCAACAGGTGCATAATCTACATATTTAAAGGTTTGCATACCTTGATAACATCAGCAGTCTCCCATATGCTCAAAATTCCTTCTCTGGCACTCTTTGCAGAAGGCCACAATGGAAGCCTGAGGTTAGGATCATAGGACAAAACTACACCAGCGTCCTTTGCAGCTTTAGCTGCTGCAATATGAGCAGACTTGCATGGTTCCGTGATTAGACTTATAGAACCATAATGTAAAATTTTTGCCTGACACAGGATGGTTAAGACATACCTTGAGCGTTACTATAAAGAAAAAGTCAAACAAAAATCAATTGTGAAAACTCAGCGAAACTATAGTATGTAAGGGGATATAAGACAGGCATGTAGCGTAATATCCAAGAATAAGAAGGGCCCAACATGGTGACCTAAATGAAAGAAAACACCGATACTGGTGTTGCAGCCATCATGATGTCTGAGAATGCATACAGTTCAGTGGATCTGTATTCTGGAATAAATAGTTCAAAATTGAAGTATCTTTCTGACATGAGGTGTACTATGCGTAATTGAAATTCTGGTTTAGGTGTACCAGAAGGATTCTTTAATCAGATGATGTACCATGCAAGATACTTGGCTCTAGACATTTCCTTCATATGATGCATTTAGCTTTGCCTTCTTTTGACTCCTTTACAATTATAATCATCACTGATGTTAAATTACCAATAAGAGAAATTCTTTCATACCTTCCTAATTAAATCAAAATCAAGTTCAGCTTCTTGAAGCAACATATCAGCACTAGGATTACGATAAAACATGAACTCACGTTCCCCATCACTCCTCAATGTAACAAATGCTAAAGCAGTTCGTGCACCAGGATCAAAACGCATCCCTTCACTGTTCACATTATTTTCCTTTAGTATATCAGCAAGCATGTACCCAAATTCATCTTCCCCAACCTGCAAACATTGCGTATTAATATTAAAAATCTGAAAGGATAAGGTTAGCATTTTTGTTTTCTTAGCCCATGAATTCGACATTTATGCAGTAAAGAGCTGAACAACACAAGAGATATGTTTTCAATTTGTTTAGTCTTGTTAATGCATTAGAAGCAGAAATCGGTGCAAGAGAAAGAGTTTTCTCTGTTTTTTTTTAATGCATAAGAAGAAGAAGAACTCACTGTAGAAATGTTGTGACAACATGTAATATTACAGATAAGAGACACAAAAGCAAATTAAGTTGAAAATGCCCTAGCAAACACAAATGTGTGGTCAACTATGATATATATTATACGCATATAAGGTGACAAGGAAAACGACCCAAGCAAAGGAAAAGGACTTTTGGTTTGACCTTTAGAAAGATAAACACTAAAACTAAAATGTGAGGTGGGAGGAAAAAGGGATTACCTGAAGTCAAAGTGGCCAAATTATTAGTTAAAGACTCAAAACATTTGATAACAAGTGCTGCCTTCATCTAATTAAATCAGAACAACAAGAATATGGACACATATGTTCAAAATGATACCTTCCCTATAAAAGCTGATGAGCCACCAAGACGAGCTATGCCAACTGCAACATTAGCAGGGGCTCCTCCAGCAGCTTTTTTAAATGCAGGTGCTTCAGCCAATGAAAGTCCACTAGTGGTTGGGACAAAATCAATAAGCATTTCCCCAAAACAAACCACAAGGGAGGATTCCTTTGTGTCTAGTAGTGCATCTCCTGCAAATGCTTTTCCTAAAATACATAACAGTCAGACAATGAAAGGCTCAGTTTTTAACAGAAGACAACTTTGATACGAAGTAAGCAGATGAGCAAAAGCTGTATCATGTCACTCATGATTCAAGTCATATGCAAAGTTCACTCATTGTGTACATGTACTGCAAAATAAGAAAGCACAAGTTTAGCGCCCTGATTGCCAAACACAAAGTGTAAAATCTAGGATTATAGTTTGGCAAATTTCATGGTGTGTACATGTGATAAATGGTGACATCCAAATGGAGGGTCAAGTGCAACAAAGACCTCTAGAAAGAGGGACAGATAGATACCTAACGAGCATCAATATTATAGCTAGAGTGAAGACAAACTCAAGACAGTTGAGGGGGAATCAAGAAAATTAAGACCAGATCAAGACATCACCCAAACTTTAGAGTACTTCCAGCTTTTAGTTATGGTCAAAGACACTGAAATAAGTTCTTGACCCCCAAACATAGAGTTAGGATGTGTCTATGAGTCTAGGATAGTCCAAACATATTGTAGGACATGTCTACGATCCTTAGAAATAACAAAAACGAGAGTAGACATTAAGCTGAAAAAATAAATCAAAACAGACAAAATCATGCCCGAAATTGACATCTGGGGTGAACAAACAAAAGCTCTCTTGGTAGACTAGGGCATTGACTGGCAAGAAGCCATGCTCTAGGTACACTGAAAGGTTTATTAAGGGGACCAGATACTCCCGGCCAACCAAAGATTTGAGTAATTGACCAAGACAACCTCAGTCTCCCAAGGTTTCTTAGGTGTACAAAGGGTTTCACTGGTAACTGATCCCAGTCAAACAACACATTAAAAAATCAAATCTCAAATGCTTTTTACATGTTGCCCAAGAGCTGTTGGTTCTTTTGCTCTTAAAGGGCCCCCATAACTCTTAGAAGAGAGCTATTGTGTAGGTTGAGAACCAGCACCTAATGGCTCTAGCGATGGCAAGGGAGTGATGCTCCTCACCTCTCCCTTGCCCTTGAAATATCCGAGTACTTATTTGAGGTTTTGGTTGCTCAGTGGATTTCCCACCTCTACAGTGGAGGAGCTCGTTGTCAACATTGAGGTAAGTTCTTTTCTTTGTTGCTGCTTTCTTTTGTCCTTGGTTCCTAATACTGTCATTATTTGTGGATATAATACACATATAGGCAGGCCAACACACACAATCTTCCCAATTCACTCTAGATGTATATGTTTCCCTCATATACTACTACTTTAGTTCATCACAACACTGAATGGGATTTGGGGTATCAAGTTACTAAAAGCATTCATAATTACCAGTGAAATGATACTGGTACATTTACACATGTTTGTAATTACAAAAGGCTTTTCCCAAATTACACGAGGGGTAAGGTAATGCTTCAAGATTAAACAGCGGACCCTCTCCTTCATTCCTCGTATTTTTCCCATAAGATCTTCAAAATTTAATATCTAAGCTCCAAAAATGAGATTTACTTGCTGAAACTAGCAGTACACAAGGACGTTAGAATTATGGTCCTCAAGCATGGCTTTCTAAATTATAATTCTTGGTTTGCCTAGATTACTTTAATTCTGACCGAATCCATTTTCCTTAATCCCAGCATATATTGCTTTCTACTTTGGAGCTTTCCAATATCCTTCTTTCTTGTTTGCTTTCCTACAGAGATCACAAGGGATATGGTAGGCACAGTGGCATTGCTAAAATCTTCTAGATAAGCAAATACTATATACTCAAAACCCTATATTTGGATGACCTTCCGATTTCAGTTCTTCCTAGTTTCTTTACAATTTTCATTATGCTTCACCACTTAAACAGCCCCAAACATCTCTAGCAGTTTTCGATTCGAACTTCCCAAGATAAGATTACAGAATTTGACAGTTATACAGTTAAAGAAACAAATCATCTCACATATGTAGTAAACAAGAACCAATCAGAACAATCGTTGATTCATTTCTGGTCTCTATGTCCTCTCTTAGTTGCAATATCGTCCTCAATTCCACAATGTAGTTGTGACATTCTTGATATAAATAGCCAAATGAAAATTCGATAAAAACAGCAACCGGCAACAAGTGTAAATAATGCCCCCAACAAATTGTGAAGTTAAACACATTAAAGCTATATAAACGGACCAACCCACACCATGATAACTACAAGTTGATGAATTCACACAATATTTCAAGCAATCCAAAGAACATCACAAACGCCCCAAATTATAAAGTCCACTGAGCTATAAAAAAATTAGATAACAAGTGAAACTAAGCAAACCCATTTGTCAAGTGAAGCTTATACAAGTCCAGAACCAAAGCATACCTTGGACATTCGATCTGGAAATGGAACTGAGAGGTGGACAAGAAAATGCCGAGGCTCTGACTGTCCTTTGACTAAAACACACCGAATTGCGAGGCAAAGAAACCACGCCACTGAAGCAGAAAGCAGTTGAATGAAGAGCCATCAAAATAAGCGCAGACCCAGAACAGTATTCAAAGTCGTTGATGATCCCAAAAGTGCTTTTACTTGGAAGCTCTTGTGAAATGAATTTCTCCGAAGAAAAATGGCGGAGCCCAAGGCTTTTAATTAATTAAGTTTTGGTTTCAGCCTAAGACAGTTAATTAATACACTAAATCATCTGAAAATAGTATTATGGGTGTGGACGATAGAGACAGGGGTGAAGAGGCAGCGAAGAGAACAAAGCGAGAGTGTAGTAGCTTAATGTTTGTCGCCTTGCCATTGCTGCATTTTGGACTGCCGATTAAGCTTTGTTCTTGGCCTCTAAGCTTTCGTTTTGTTGCCACCTGGTGTACCCGAAACACATAAAAAAATTTCCATTCCATAATACTAGCATATTCTGAGATTTAATCCTGATATTTTCATTTCTATTTAAATCCATCCTTCTTTTTTAATTTAAAGCCAACGAAATCTAACACAGTGAAATAAGATTTGGAGTTGTAGGCGAGTGGTTTTAAATTCGAACCCCATGACACTTTAGTAGTAGTATGTGTGAGAAACTTCTCTCTCTCTTGTGGTTTAGACTATCCACTTCTATTGAAAAAAACTTTTAAATTTAAATTCTCATTATTACTTAAAGAACTCAGCATGTGTTGCAAAATTTACCCTCCATCCAGAATAGCAAATCTTGGTTTTTAATTATAAGGTTGATTTATTTGAAATTCTAAACAAATTTTATTGAGATTTTGTGTTAGCAAAACACATCTTTATCACGGTAATAAATACATATCCATACCTTTGTTGTCATCCCAATCAAATTATTCGATTATTATTAAAATTGTTATATTTTTAGGTAAAGTTAGTAATTTGGATACACTTCCACCATTTTATGCAACCTGGATACCTGAAAACCTTTGACAAAAAAAAAGTTACCTGAAAACCAAAAGTCACTTTAATCTTTTCTGCAAACTTGGGCTTACTTTTAATGCATCCAATGCATCTTCCAAGTTTTTATTTATCAAATCTAATCATATAGATAAGTAACATATTCTGACCAAAAAAGAATAGTAATCAATCATCGACATTTCATAAACACTCACAAATCAACATAACATGGTCGCATTACAAGAGTCTGATTATATTCCAGCAATTCACAATGAAGATAAACCTAGCTCAATGAATGGGATGTAATCAAATTGACAATATTCCATGAAAAAATTATCCACCTAATGAATTATAGGTAAATAAACAGATTATCCACTTAAATAATAAATTAATGGCAGATGAGCGTTAAATCAATATAATAAAATATTGTATGCAAACGTAGTAGATGACAAAATCAATATAATAAAATATTTGTATGCAAACATAGCTTTATGAAATTATGATAAACTTTGGGATGAAAGCACGAGGAAAAGAAAAAAGAAATATTCATGAACAGATAAATATTGATATGCTTCGTGATGCAAGCATAAGGAAAAGAAAAACATTCAAGATTTTTTACTAACCTGAAGGAAGTGGATGAGAAGATGGGATACAAAAGTAGAGCCCTAACCTTAAGGAGAAGAGAGTGTGTTTCTCATTGTTTGCTGCTTGATATAATGAAGGGAATTGGAGACCTTTTTTCTGTCTCTTTAACTTCCCAATAGTTCACTCATAAAGTCTGGTGTAAATTAGGAAGACTTTTGGTAGTAAGAATTATTTAAAAGTCATTCCCAATTGAAAGTCATTTATTTAACAATGTTTTCAAACATCATTAACTTTTTCGATACCACAAAACTTTTAAATACTTTTTAAAAATCACAATTGAATACCACCAAACGTTCATTAGTGGCCCCTTTATCATATGAATGTTAACAATGCCTTTCTCCATAAAGAAGTTTACATGACTCCTTCTCTAGGCTTTATTGATTGGGGAGAGTCATTTGGTTTTGGTTTGTCGACTACACAAGTCCCTTTATGGTCTCAAACAAGCTCATCGTAATTGGTTTCACAAGTTTTCTATTACCATTCAAAAAGTAGGGTTTACATAATCTCTTTCATATTATTATCTCTTCACAAAAAGCAGGGTTCACATAATCTTTTTTATTTACTGTTGTTTTAATCTACGTTGATGACATGGTAATCATAAGCAATAACGAGAGTCCTATACAGAATTTGAAGTCTTTTCTTCATAATCAGTTTCACATTAAAGATTTGGGTCATTTGAAGTATTTTCTTGGGCTCTGCAAGTTCAAAGGCGGGAATTACGATCTCACAACGAAATTACACACTTGAAATACTTGATGATGCAGGTCTTTTAGGTGCTCAACCAGTAGACTTTTCTATGGAGCAAAACTTGAAGCTCACGACTAGAAATGGTGAAGTGCTCAACAATCCTTCGTGGTTTAGACAATTGATGTGGCGATTAAACTACCTTCCAATCACTAAACCATAAATTACTTATGCAATCAATATTTTGAGCCAATTTATGCATCAACCAAGGAAACCACATTTGGATGCCACTTTACGTGTTCTTTGTTATCTGAAAGGTAGTCCAAGTCAAGGATTACTTTTCTCTTCAAATAGCAAGTTGCATTTGATAGGTAATTGAGATTCTAATTGGGCAAACTACCCCACGACGAGAAGGTTCACTTCAGGCTACTATGTTTTTCTTGGAAATTCACTCATATCTTGGAATACAAAGAAACAGAAAATGGTATCTCGTTCATTCGCTGAAGCAAAATATCGTTCTATGGAAACTGCTACTTGTGAGCTGACTTGGTTGCGATCTCTTTTGAAAGATCTACGAGTTACCAATCTAGGCCCTGCAAAGTTGTTATGTGACAACCAAGCAACCCTTCATACTACCGCCAATCTCGTTTACCATGAACGAATGAAACATATTGAGATTGATTGTCATGTGATTCGGGAGAAGATTCAAGCTGGACAGATTGCTACCTTATTTGTTCCATCTACGGCTCAGGTAGCAAATTTGTTTACAAAAGCCCTTGGAAGTAATGTTTTTCACAATCTTGTATGCAAGTTGGGCATTCTTGATATCCATGCTCCAACTTGAGGGGGAGTGTTAAAAATCAGAAAGTTATTTAGTTTCATTTTATGTATTGATTGTAATTGATTGTAAATCTTTGTATAAATACTTAGCCTTTTGGCTCTATTAATACAACGGAGAAATATTATTCTCAAACACAAGTCCAATTTGACAGATAGGTTTGTGGACTTCCGAGAAAACGAAAAATAATGCCCGAGAGGTGACAAAAGGGCCACCAACTCTCAAGCCAAAGAGAGCTTCGGTGATGAGACAGCCAATGCAGGGCAACTCAAACAAGCCATGACCAGAAAACCCGAAAAGAGAAACGAGAATAGGATTGAAAAAGGAAGATGGAAGAAGAGAGAATGGCGAAGAGGGAAGATTTAGATTACGTTCATGTTGGAAGTCTAATCATTCCTTGCTTCATGGATTTGTGTTGGAAGCTAAATTTTTTTTTCTTTTTTGTGTGTTAGTTTTCCCCACCTTTTGAATGGTTGGACATTTGAATACTCAATTGTTTACTTTACACTTGGCTACTTAAAAAAGAAAATATGTAGGCTTCATGTTTCTTCTCTAATGTGGTCTTTTTTATAGGCTAACACGTTAGGTACACAACCTTATTTTGGCAATTTATAATTTTATATAGTACAAGTTACAACAAAGTGTCCAACAAAAAAAAAAAAAAAAAAGTTACAACAAACCGTACACAAACGACAAGGATAATGGAGCGTGTGAGTGTTTGTTTTCGACATTATCAACCCTCAATAAAAATAATAAAATCATGCACGGACAAGCTAGTAGTAATTAATTGGAAAATTATTCTCCTTCAATGAGAAAATACCAAATATGCTCTCTTTTTATTATTAAAAGTTAAATAATAGATATAACAGTTAGGAATATAGCATGGCAATTGTATAGAATTTTCTATTGTGATTGGTTCATACTTTTGTTCTTCTTTTCCAACTAATCACCTCGTCACATTCCACATGTTCCAATTTCTTTCCTTGCACTTTTAATATTTTTCTAGTATGTTAAGGAGAAAACCAAAATTTCCCAATATGTAAATCCAATGCATCACACATTTACTTATCAAGAATGGGTATAAGAATGATTTCAATTTTTTCTTCAGTTATGTCTACTAACTCATGGGTATTGGAATGATTATAATTAGGGCTAACGACAAAAGACACCCTGCAGGTTTAGGGTGATTCTCAATATGGATATCAGGGTATCAATTTTATCAATTTACACACTTACTTTGCAACATCGTCCAATTTCATCATTTCGTTAAGTTGACTGTGTGGTCAATCTTTAATGCTGATGTGTCTATTGTGAGACCCACCTACTAACCAACCAATTCCTAAAAATATTCATAAAAAATGATAAAATAACATAAATTTTAAAAAATAAACTTAAAAAATCCAAATAACTCCCCAGGCCAACGAACCCAACGCCCCTTATTCACCCAACTCGCCCTGCACCAACCCCAGACCCCATCCTTCTCTCTCTCTTTGGCGTGAGCTCAACGACAGAACACCAAAACCCAATTCCAGTAAGAAAATAGAAAGCCGAGAAGTCCAACTCTTCAAAGGCTAAAAGACTCAAGTCGATCAACTTTTTCTGATATGGTGCCTGGACAGATTATGAAACATTAAATACAGAGGGATTAGCTCAACTTGCAATCTCTCTCTGAAAAATTTGCTTAAACAATATCAAGTTGAAAAGAGATCCACCTACTGCAATCACTTCAAGCTAACGTAGCTATATTATGGGCTCCAATTGCAAGCTAATTTGGCTATTCGATAGAGAACAACAAGCTTACCCATGTTATGTGCTTAAATTGCAAGTAACCCTTGCCACCAAAGTTGAATTTTGTATCAGCTTCGTTGATTATAAGCACGTTCTCCAATCTTATTCCAAAATTCTCATCTTCATTGATTATATCCAAGCTCTGAAAAGTGCAGTTTTATAGTTAGCAGGGCCGGCCCTGGGTGATTGAAGGCCCAGGGCAAAACTCTAAGAGTGTGCCCTTTATTCATAAATTATTATTATTTTAATCAAATAATTAATTGAGTGCTGCTATTTTCATCATCTTGTCATATTTTCTCACCCACTATATCTTTAAAATTTTAAAGACAAGTTAATCTTTTTGTAAAATAACTTATAAGGACTTATGTAACTCATCTTAAGTGTAAATCCAGCATGGATGTTAACAATTTAAAAAAATTATTTTAGAATATTAAAAAAACATTAAAAACTTCATCACTTCCTTCCCAAGCCGCACCAAACAAGCCACCACCCAAACACCACCAGCCACCTAGCAACCACCGTCTACCACAAGCCCAATAGCACCCACCCGCCCAGCTAGCTCTCAAGACACCTAATCCCCATCAAACCAAATTATCCATAAC
>NW_018921624.1:393574-404783 GCF_002207925.1 Prunus avium | reverse complement strand
TATGAAGTATATATTCACTTAATGAGCCATCATTTTTAGCATAAATCGTATTTTGCACTAAAACTGATTTTTCATATTTTTATTTGGTGGGAATTTGATTTTCTAGTATTTTTATTTGAATCCAAATGGCGGGTACTTCCTTATTTACATTGTAAACTTAAGTAAATGGAGTAATATAAAAATAAATAAAAGTAAAAGGACAAAGACATTTACTTAAATGTTGAAAATGGAAATAAGGTAATTTGTACACCAGTTGAGCAAAGGGGCAATATAATTTAGCCATACCCATTACTTTTAGTTATTTTATTTTTTTATGAGCACTTATAATTTTGTTTTGTATGTACATATATATTTTTTTGTCTGATCATATACATATATGTAAGCTAATATAATTTTTTTTTTGTGCCCTTCTCAATCGTGGGCACCGGGCGGTGGCCCTGGTTGCCCTGGCCAAGGGCCGGCCCTGATAGTTAGTCACTGTAAATGGTAATTACAAGTCAAATAGGCGAGGATCGGAAGCAGCTTGAAACCTGAGAAGTCCTCTCCACTGTCCTCTCTACCCCTCACAGGGCTCTCTCCCTTATTTTTCTTCTCCAACAAGTTCCTCTTTCTTCCCTCACCCTCATCCATAAAACCCCCTGAACCCTTTACAAACAAGATTAAAATGGCCCAAGGGGAATCCCCACCGTCCAATTCAACATCAAATCCATCTCTGTCCTAGAACGTCTTGTTTAGCCGGCTGAACGCCCAGGCTCTCGAGTTCGTCCTAACCTGGTAACACACCCAATTGGAGAGCACGATCGATGAGCTTGGTTTGATCGACATTGCAAGACCTAGTCTTGAGAAGCCTTTCAAAGGAGAGGTCAATGGCGAAAAAGGAGGGGCAGAGAGGGGTGGAATCGGAGAACTTGAGAAGATGGGACGGGGGAGAAAGGGAGGGAGAGAGGGAGGGAGCTCGGGTGGGTGCAGTTGTGCGTTGATGAGAGGGGTGGGGAAGGATGTAGGTCAGGGTTCCTTTTTTTATATATTTAGTTTTTGTTTAATTATATGTTATTTTATCGTTGTATAATAAAAATTTGGGAATTGAATAGTGGGTGGGTCCCACAATAAACACGTCAACATTTAACGATTGACCACACAGTCAACTTAACGGAAGGATGAAATTGGACGATGTTGCAAACGTAAAGGTGTAAATTGATAAAATTGATATCATGAGGTCCATATTGAAAACCACCCCAAATTTGCAAGGTGTGTTTTGTCATTAACCCTTATAATTACTTATTTTCCATACATTTACTTACACATAGGTTGTGTTTGGTTCATGGAAAAAGAGGCTTGGGAATGAGAAATTCTCATGTTTGGTAAGTCAAGACATAAGAAATGGTGGCATGACACATGGAACATTATGGGGAAATGAAATGGGAATATCACTATTTTGCTATCCTGGCAAATAACGCTACGACACGCGTGATAACAGTTCCACGTGGCATAACATTATTGGCAAGGGATAGCAAAAGAGTGTTATTCCCATTGCAACTAAGTTTTTCTCCACCCCCCTACCCCCGGGGTTTCATTTCCCTTCTCATGGGAAACTTTGGGAAAATAGGTCAGCATTAAATGCACATTTTTCATTACCATTTTGTCCCCATTAACAATATTGCATTAAATAATTTTTTTAAATTTCATATGTGTATAATTGAAAAAGAAAAAAGAAAAAAAAGTGGTATTTCCTGTTTACTATTCTAGCATTATCGAATATGGGAAAAAAACATAGGAATTTCCCATCAAATCTTTTCCTCCAACCAAACAAGGCCAGAATGAATAAAAGAAAATAATGTGGATTTCATGTTTTTTTTTTTGTTGGAAATGGATTTCATGTTAAAATTCATAATCAAATACCCTAAAAACTAGGAATTAGATCAACTAGGGGAGTAGTTGACTTGATTCCAATTCCTTATTTCCTTACAGTGCGTTTGGATGGGAAAATTTAAAAGTACAAAGGAATTCATAAATGACGGAAATTAATGTTCTAGAATTTGTAAAGTTTCTTGTTTGGGTAACAGATTAAAAATACGGAATTTAAGCTTTATTTGTAAAGTTAAATTTTTTTAAAAACTCAATATCTCTTGGAATTTGAGAAATGACGACTTTTAGATAGAACTTAAAGTTGGGATTTATGACCTTCAAATTCCATGTTTTTTCCCACACGGAATTTCTAAATTTTTATGTTTTTTTATCCAAACATGGGAATTAGTTCATGTCAATTTAGAAATTTTGACTTTTGTCAAAATCTCAAGTTTATTTTCTCATCCAAACGCACTATTTTTTGTTTTTTTTAAAGGACATTTCCTATTGAAATGGGCGATAATATACTAAACTCACACACACTACATGAATGCTAGGACTCGAACTCATGACCTTTCCTGGGGGAGCAATTGCTACAAACCACTACACTAGTGAGTTTTTTTTTGCAAAAATTAAAAAAGAAAAAATAGTCAAATTTAAAAACCTTTTATTTTATTCTTATTCACTTATTTTAAATTCCCTGATTGATGACTTCCCCTCATTTTTTATAATTAAACAAATTAATGTCACTAATCATGCTGATTTCATCGTGCTGGATTGTACACGCGAGTAATTAAAATTTTCCCAAACATTATTTCTAGGTAACCACATAACTAATTTCCTATTGTATTTATATTAATCTAAATATTTAACCCTTTGCATTCCTCACACTTATTTGGGTATTTATTACATTTACACTCTACGCGCTTTTTCCCATTAATTATGGAAAAAATAATATTCCCAGACAGATTTAATAATTTTATTAATCGAAATCCACGTGGCAAGGAATTCGAATCAGGCAACAAGAAGAGTAACTCCCATACCCAACTGCCATCTGACGTATCTTTACAGATTTACTTTTCCTTCCTTCTAAGCCCAGCCAGCACAAATTTTGCCTTTATAGCCCAAATCCTCTACACCCTTGCTCACCCTCTCTTCCCACGTGTCTGTTTTTCATTCGCTGAGGACTCTCTGGTCCCATCTTTAACGGCTCGCAAATTCCAACTATGCTAAGTCGGCAAATACCTGATCGCTGCCTCCTCCACAAGCGCGTTCAAAACCGAGTGAAAGTCGCCTATATATATCTCTTGTTTGTCACGCAATTAAACAAAGCTCAGAGCCCTTCTCTACTCTATCTCTCTCTCTCTGTCTCTGTGGCGATGTCGAAGAGCAATTTGGTTTCTTCAAGCCCTAACCCTAGCTGGATAGGCTCTGGAGTCGGCGCGGTGGGATCCAGGGAGCAGTTGGAGATAATCTTCAACAAGTTCGACAAGAACGGCGACGGAAAGATCTCCTGCGACGAGCTCAGGGACGTGTTCGGTGAGCTCGGCTCCGATACTTCGTCGCTGGAGGAAGTGAGCAGCATAATGGCGGAGTTCGACAGAGACGGCGACGGCCACATTGACATCCTGGAGTTCGCGGAGCTCATGAATGGCGGATCGAGCCAAGAGCTTCGCGACGCCTTCGACCTCTACGATCTCGACAAGAACGGACTGATCTCGGCGAGTGAGCTTCACGAGGTGATGAAGCGATTGGGGCTGAAGTGCTCGCTCCAGGACTGCGTGAGGATGATCAGCAACGTCGACGCCGACGGCGATGGCCACGTCAACTTCGACGAGTTCAAGAAGATGATGAATCCCCGTTGATCCTCCGTACGGGTGCGTATTTGGCTAGCGATCAAAATTCAAAATCAAAACAGTGCAAAAAAGAAAAGCGTAATCGGAATTATTAGATAGTCTTCTTCTAATCAGTAGTTTGATTTAGTTTCAGTTGCTTAGGGATTTGACGTAGTTAATTGGAAAAGTGTACAAAATTAACATCGTTGGTGCTAATTGGATCCACTATCGTCTTTTGGAATTAAGTATTGCTCTTCTCGTTTCTTAATTTTCTTAATTTTTCTTTTTAATTTTATTATTATTACTTTTCTATGGGGTATGGTTTTGGTACTTTTCTTGATAGAAAGTGGTGGAAGTAGCGAAAAGGTGGGTGGCAGTAATAATGTTAGGTGTTGTTGTTGCCTCAGTGATTTGGGTTTTGCTGACCTCAACGCGGAATTGGGTGCGTTGGGTGCGTCTCTCTCTCTCTCCTCGTCGTCAATGTCTCAGTGTGTCCCTAAACTCTCTTTTTTGGTCGAAAGTATTTATAAAATTATTTTAAAATATTGACCCCGAGATCTGTGGAGAAAAGGAAAACCAAGTTTTCAGATAATGTAAAAGGTGTTCGCAAAGTAACCTGATGTTGATTGGTTGTTTGGGGGACTAAAGAAATGCATAGCGTGTGGACTTGGGGAGATATTTTGTGTGTTGAAAGTTACTCTAGTTTCCGCTGACTCTAAATTAGGGTGTTTTTGTTAATTTTTTAAAGTCCTTTTTATACAGGGAGTATGATTCACATGCAAGGGCCCACATGTGAAGCCCATGGTGGGATGGCTGCCAGCTGTGACATGTGGAGCCTTTTAAGACAACGATGCTCTTGTTGGTCGTTTGAGTGGTTGTACTTTTTTCCTGTTGTTTTTAATGTTTTTTTACAGTGCCAATAAAAGCTTCTTTTTTTTATTTTTTTATATTTATAATCATGACTTCTTATGTGTTTAGAATATATTTTAGTAAGATTTAGGAGATATGAGATAGTTTCGAAAAATAAAAATAAAAATTAGTCATATACTCATGCTTAGCACTATTGATACAGATAAATCCTACACCATTTAGTGTTTTGGATTTTTTTAATGAGGTTTTGGGATTGGGTTTGTTTTAAGAAATCGATAGCAGTTTTGTAATTTATAAGAAGTTAAAAGACTCTTTGTTATGTTGTAAATGAGCTTTAGTTGTGTTTCTAAAATCTATTTCATATAAGTTTTTTTTTATAATTTGGGCCCCTATATTGGGTATAATAGTAAATCTCCCCCCAAAAAAAAAGATATATGAGATAGAGATTGAGTCAAGGTCTCCTTTGTTATTGGTGTTGCCCTTCATGTTCAAAATCCAGTAAAGATAATAGACACTAAATTTGAATTTCAAATGAGATGGCATAAGCCACATCAATTTTGAATTAATCAAGTTTCTCAACATGTATTAATGAATGATTAATTGGGTAAATAGTTTCAAAAAATAGGGCTAGGAATTGGGACAGAAAATCAGCCGAACTAGACCGGCTAGTTAGGTTAGGTGCGATTTATTGAAAAATTAGTTAGTAAACTAAATTGAAAGGCTTTTGATCAATGAATTGGAGATTTTGTTGTAGTAGCCTCCATCCACATATGTACAAGACGTGATATAGCTTTTCCTATAAGTGTACTAAGTAGGTTTCATTCAAATCATGGTCAAGCACAGTAGGTTGCAGGTAAGAACATCATGAGGTATTTGCAGAGAACAAAAGTTTACATGTTGGTGTTTAGTAGAAGTAATATAGTCACATCAGCACATATCAGATGATTGCAGATCCACTTACTAAAGGACTTCCAAATGGTGTTTTTCATAGACATGTGTTGAGCATGGGTTTAAGAACAGATATGGATGCATGAATCAATGGGAGTTTGGTTTTGTTTAAATAGCTTTTCACTAGCTTGTTTAGATTTTGACAGTTTGGTTTGTTTCAATGGATGTTAATTCAGTTTGAGGTTCAATTAAGTGTTTTTCTTTTAAATTAGATTAAAGTTTAATTTATTATTTACTTGTATTTTGAGACATGAATGCAAAATAGGTAGCAAAGCTAGCATTTAAGGTTGCTGCATATGGCATTCATTCATGATGGTGAAGTCTCTTTGTTTATCAAAGGGAGAGACATATTGGTAGTAATATAGAGGGGCACATGAATTAGCATGGTTTTCACATAGCATTTACAGTTTGTCATATTTGTTCAGTATTTAATCTTGATCGAAGCTTATGTGGTTATGAAAGATGTTAAGTGTTATTATAAAAAACCTTGAAGTATCAGATATTCAATAAATTCTTGATAATTCCTTCTTATTCTTCTTAATTGACAATGGCTTGGTAGGAATTAGTTTGAGTTATATATTTCACATGGCCTTAATGTGAGCAATGCAAATTCTTTTGTGATTAATCAACCAAGTGGGAGAATGTAAGACAATTTATTGTCTTAATCCACAAAATGTGGTCTTCTAATCACATGAGGTCTCTAGGAGTTTGCCTAGTTCAAGAAGTAAAGCTCAAGCTTAAATCTCTTGTTAAAGTGCTATTCCAATCAGGGACGAACCCAGGATTGGAAAATGACATGGGCTAAATTCAAGGGCGAAGTTAGAAATATTTGTAGGAGTAGGCTAAATGTTGAAACGAATCCAATGATTGATATATTTTTTTAGACTGTGTTTAATGGATGCCTTTTTTTTTTTGGGTAAATTATAAGCTCTTGTTTGTTACCAAAAAAAATTATAAGCCCTCTTTTTTCAATATATATATTTTCTTTATCATATTTAGAACTTTTTTTCTATTCTACTGACATTTGAAACAGACAAAAATCTTGGAATTATTGATAATATTGTTGAAATATTTGGAAGGGATTGAAGGGAAACAAAAAATAAAATAAAAACACATATCTCATCCCAACACACACATCCTTTTTTTCCTTATTCTATTTCCTCCTTTCCCCTTTTTTATTTTATTTATTTTCTCTCTCTCTCTCTCTCTCTCTCTCTCTCTCCGATTGTTTATCATCTCCCCCTTTGTTTTTTTTCCTCTTCTCTCTCTCTCTCTCTCTCTCTCTCTCTCTCTCCGATTGTTTATCATCTCCCCCTTTGTTTTTTTTCCTCTTCTCTCTCTCTCTCTCTCTCTCCTTCTTCTTCCGCTCTTCCTTTTTCTTTCTTTCTTCTTCCTCTCTGTTCTTTCTTCTTGTCAGTCGGCTGATTGCCTAGGCTAGAGTACTAATTTAGTCCCAATAAAAAAAAGAAGTTCCCTGGGCTATAGCCCAGGTTAAAATGTTCATGGGACTGTCCTTGATTCCAATTGAAACACAAGAGTTAGAGGATTTCAAATTCTATATGGATTGAAATAATAATCTAATGAAGTTTGGTATCTGGAGTGTTTCTTGATGGGCAAGGCACTCGAGTGAAACATATAAATAGAGGTCCCTTCCCTAGCAGTGAAATACACTCAAACATAATCTCATCCCATCTAGAGAGAGAGTATTAAGTATTGCATAGGTGAAGACGATCCTCTATTTCCATCACGTCTGATCAAGGTTAGTGAGTTTAAAAGCTTGTTAGGAGTTACATTCATAACATACAAATAGTAGTACTCAAACAATAAGAAGGTTGTAAGAAAATTGTGAGTGCACCACGCTTTGCATTCGATTCCGGACCCCTCCCTGTACATTAGAGTAATTTAGAATATCGCTTTATAAAAAAATAAAAATGTGCATGCACAATGTCAAGCCATGGAAATGTCATGCTACGCACGGGCGGGGGTGGCAATTTCCGATATGACTCGTTACACGACTTGAAACCCGCACAGAAAAAACACGACACGAACCCGCACGATTAAAAAACGGGTCATTTTTTGGTCAATCCGCTAGTGACCTGTTTATAAATGGATGGGTTTCGGGTCATTTAACTCGTTTTTTAAATGGGTCAACCCGCCAACCAGCTAAAATACCTATATAACCCGCCAACCCAATAAAATACCTATGTAACCTGTCAACCCGACACATGTTTAACCCGTTTATTAAACGGGTCAACGCGCTAACCTGCTAAAATACCTAGATAACCTGCCAACTCATTTCTTTATTTTTTCTTCATTTTATTTATTTTTTTATTTCTCATTCTCAATCTTTATATATATATATATAGAGAGAGAGAGAGGCAAAATGCAATAATTATTTTACATAAAAAATAAAAAATGCAATTACTTGATTAATTTATCCAAATAATTTAGATTTTATTTATTTATTTTTTATTTGCTTTCATTTAGCGGGTTAACCCGACAAGACCCGAAACCCGCACAGGAAAAAAAGGGTCAACCCGAAAATGACACATTTATTAAACAGGTTGGGTTTGGGTTTAACATTCTTGACATGTAAATAATCCTGACACAATATAAACCCAACACGACACAACTCATTGTCAGCCCTAGACGAAACCACTCACAAAGCTACACTGGCTGTAGCCCAGGTAGCTTTTTGAAGAAGGAAAAAATGTACATATACATAGTCCACCAACAAATAAGGGAACTTTGGGATGGGACCCACATGATGGTTGTGTGCACATGTTCTTTTATTGTACAACAGTCACTTGATGGCCGAGATTAATTTGGTTTTCTATGGCTAGATTTCAATTTTTTTGGGAAACGTGAAGCTAATTGCTAAAATGATAAGGGTATAGAGATTAAACAAATGACATTCAAACCTAACGACAATTCTCAATGGTGCAAATTCTCAATGGTGCAAATTCTCAATGGTACAACAAAGAGTTTGATCCCAGGGCCTCCAATACCACAAAATTTACATCACAAAATTCACATAGCCAGCCATGAAGTCTGGCTGTTGTTTAATGCAGATTTTTAAACAAAAAGAACCTATATGGCCTACCATAAACTACAGCACATTAGGAAAATATTGATTTAGATGATTGTATATACTGAAAAAGAAGTTGATGACAATATCGATTTAGATATGATGACCGAGGATTTTAATTATCTCAAGAATCGCAGGGTACAGCTTGAATATGTACACTTTCAATTATATTATTTTTTAGGAGCTTTTTTGATTATGTTGTTGAACATATATTTATTTTGATAATATGTATTTTGTGGTTGTATTTAATATGTATTTGTTTTATGTTAAATGTATTTATTTTTTTGGTTTGTATGATTTAATGATTACTTTTATTTATAGAAAAACTATAGAAATTTTAAGTTTTTGTAAAATATAAATATAAAAAAGATCATCAAAGTTTAAGCTAAAAAATTTAGCTAGCCCAACAGTCGAAAAATTCATGGTTCAACAATTTATGCTAAGTTCCAGTAACATTAGTAACTTTAGTATCTTTAAAATCTTCAACTTTCTTGCTGGTCTCTTGGATTTTCTCCCTCTTGTTGCAACCTGCTGAACACCAAAGTACAAGCAACATTTCAATTCCAAGTCTGCAAAACGGCTAAAGCTTGTATGCTTTACCAATAGTTGAGACCCTATTGGGAGATGTTTCATCTTATATTCCTACTAATGTAATTTCTATTACAGATGGACAAATATTCTTATTTGTCGATTTATTTAATGATGGAATCAGATCGCAGCTCAAATTATGTTTCCAGGGTAGGATCCGCAGCTCAAATTAAAGCCATGAGGTCATATCTCTTAACCGTTTGATCAAACTAACCAATTTGATCTAACGGCTAACCAATTTGATCTAACATCTAAGAGATCATCTAAGGGCCTTAGATATAAGGCCTTCACTATAGAATTCTTATATAGCGAGGCACAGTTTTTGGGTGGAACAGATTGGGAGAGAGAGAATGTTATTGAGTGTTGATTGTGGTTATGTCAAGTTTGAGATTTCGAATAATGGAACAGAAGGAGCCTTGTTTGGTGGATCAAGTAAATGGTGATGTTGAGAATGATTAAAAGTGAGTTAAGTTTTATGTACTCCATTTTTGTTTCAACCCAATTTATATATTGTCCGATTGGAAGCTTACCATCGCACCACTAACATTATCAAACCAAATTACTAACAACTTTTGTCCAAGGCAAACTTATTTGTTTCTTTTCCCCTCTAACTATAAGCTTTTTCTTTGAAAGAGCCATCAATTAGTTGCCAACGATGTTTTCATGTAACTTCTACTGTGTATATTATTTAGCTGGTGTTGGCACTAAAGCTGAACAGATAGAGATGAGTGCAACTTACAAGTGGTGAGGACGATCTAGCAGATCGATTGAGTGATAGATGCAGATTCTTCTTGTCCTTGGATGCAGATCCTGAATAGAAGAGAGTTGAGACTCGTGAGGTCTATGGAACCGGTGTGGAACCAGCCTAAGACCCTCCGATGCTAAAGTAAGTTTGTTTTCTAAGAGCCCACGTTGTTGACAATATATTAGTATAAAGGTCAAGCAGGAAAGTCTTACCCCTGTATTGTAGTGAAGGGGCCTATTTATAGAGGGGATTTTGTATGCTCTTAGCACTTAATTTCAATGTGAGACTCGTGGGAGGGCCCTAAGAGGTTGACACGAGTCCTTAGATATTTCAGGCGGGTGCTTTGATCGGTGCATATTTACATATCATTTTGTACCCTTCTAGCTTATGATTTGGTTATGTTTTTTTGAGTTAAACTTGTGCTTTTAATCCTTTTTGTGTTTATCTTTCAGTTCATTGAGCTTTAGGTAATAACGAGGGCTTTGGATAGTAAATGATGCAATCCATGCATGTTAGGGCCTAATTTGGATGAATGGATGAAGAGCTTAAAGACAAACTCAATTTTGGCTACAGTCCCCTGCCAGCCCAGTTTCGTAGGTCATATTGCAAGCTTTGTTTCAGCAACCTACATAGCTCGGATGAGGCCACATTCTTCATGAAAGTTGTTCCAATGGGTGTATACTATAACATATCCGAAATTCAGCCCCATTGGATAATTGTGGAGTCTGTTACCTAGCAAACACAGAGCCATGCTCAGGATGGATTTTATCAGCGCGCAAAATGAGTTAGCAATTTGTTTTGGCCTTAACTTCCTCCTCCGACCTTGGATTGGCCCAAATGATATATGGCTAGAAAGAAGACATTCTGAACTTCAAGTTTGAGTGCTGAAAGTCTTAATTTGATTAAGGGAAGCCCAATTCGTAAGCCCTTGAACTTGCTGGTCATGTTGACCTCAGGATGAGCTATTATTTCTGGTTGGAAGCTTGGTCATGGTGACATGAAGATGAGCTAGGGCTGCTGGTGGGATTTAGTGGTGAAGTGCATCAACCAATTCAAGATTTTCTAATACAAGTGCATCACCCAATTTAGATTTTCTAATACAAGTGCATCAACCATTTCAGATTTTATAAAACAAAGTGTTGTATGCATTAGCCATACTTAATTCAGACTTTCAGCTTCCTTAGGCCTATATATAGTGAGGTTTCCCAAGCTTGTAAACACACCCCAAGGGGGGGAGCTCTCAAACACTTCTCTAGAGCTCCATTCCCTTCTCTCCCTCAAATTCTCTTA
>NW_018921624.1:361265-379780 GCF_002207925.1 Prunus avium | reverse complement strand
TCGGATATGTTATAGTATACACCCATTGGAACAACTTTCATGAAGAATGTGGCCTCATCCGAGCTATGTAGGTTGCTGAAACAAAGCTTGCAATATGACCTACGAAACTGGGCTGGCAGGGGACTGTAGCCAAAATTGAGTTTGTCTTTAAGCTCTTCATCCATTCATCCAAATTAGGCCCTAACATGCATGGATTGCATCATTTACTATCCAAAGCTATCATTATTACCTAAAGCTCAATGAACTGAAAGATAAACACAAAAAGGATTAAAAGCACAAGTTTAACTCAAAAACATAACCAAATCATAAGCTAGAAGGGTACAAAATGATATACAATTATGAACCGATCAACCACCACCCACCATTCCAATTAAGCATGGAAGGGGCGCTCTGCATATGATTTTCATCTAAATTCCTACTAATTTCTTTTAATCATCTCTTTAAGATGCAATTAAATCACCTTAAAGCTGCAGCAAATTAAACTGCAGTCTTTCCACAAGCTGGTGGAAAAATTTGGCCTGTCATAGTAGGCTTGATGTTAGTACATACAGATGTGGCAGCACCATTTTTCCCATTGTATGTCAAATGGATGTCACTAATTTGCACATTCTGGCTTGGAATGCCTTTGCTGCAATTAAGCTTCACAACAACATGATCAGCAGAAGTGCCCCTAATGTTCTTGAAGCACACATTGTTTATCTTAACTTTCGACGGGATTTTTGGTTGGCATTGGCCGTTTGGACAGTATTCTTAGTCTATAAGAACTAGAGGTGTGCATCGGGACCAAAAAACTGGAACACCAAACTGGACCGAATGAAAAAAAGGGTAAGATGGGTAAAAAGATGGTACCCAACAACCCTCTAGTTGCCAAAAACTTGGCCCAACACCGTGAAAAGAAGGACCAAAGCTATAGACCTAGGTGAAGAGCCACCCACGCCAAATCTCTGGACAGCAGTCGTCTTCTCATGAAGGTAAGGCTTGAGATCGCAGATCGAAGGGCTGAGGGAGCGTGAGGAAATCCACCTCCACCGTGACTGCTGACCCAACGAAGCAGCTTGCACCATAGTCGCTGTTGACTTGTATACTGTCGGCACAATAGTAGTAGTAGACCCGCTGAAACCACCATACTAAGGCAACCACCAAAAACGCCAACACACTGAAGAGAAAGTGAACGACGAAACTAACACCCAGGATATGAGAGAGACAATAACGAGGCCAACACCCCAGAATCGAAGAGAGGAGTGATGGCATCGACTCGACGTTGAAGAGAAACAGCAGCTACTTAACGTGGAAGAGAAACGGCAGCGACTCGACGTGGAAGAGAAACGACAACGACTCAATGTGGAAGAAAAGTGACTCGACCTTGTCAAGTCGAGGAAGGTGACGACAGTTGAACGTGGATGAAAACGAGCGTTGTTAGGCCAATGAGGGGATGACGGTTGAACGTGAAAAACCTAAACCCTAATATTTGACGCACGAGTAATTTAATTTGTGATTTTTGGATACTCTTTTTCAGGTGTTCGAAAATCTACATCAACCGGTCTATGTGGATTCCATCTGTGTTTAGGCTTTCACCAGGGGTGGTGATAATCACATGTTGAAGTGTCACATTTTTGCAGCTTAAGACGTTTATGTGAAACAGATTTTTGTTCAAAGATGTTATGTCTTGAATGTGTGAATTGGTGAGCCCTGTGAATCTTATGTTCTGCATTCAAGGAACCCAATTGAGTAAATTTTATTTATTAGCCTCCGTTTCTAGCTTAAAATAAATTGATCAAAAAAATGTGCACTTCAAATTTAAAAAACTTACCATAGGCAGTGAGTTGCATTTTCCAGTTTTGGTACAATCATTTTTGGATTAAGCTATTGATCATTGGCCATCAAAATGCCACCTCCTGAGACTGTTAACCCATCAATATTTTGGAAAACAACCCAACCATCTTGTGACTTGAGCTTTTCTGGCTCTGCAAGAGCCTGCAAGGTTCCTTCAACCCGAACGCTAACCGGTGCTTTACAGGGCCCTTGAAACTTCACTGGACTAGCCATGTAGTTTCCTTTTGCTATCACAACCGTGTTCAGAGTTGTGGATGTGCATGCTTCTTTCCAAGAACTATTAATAGCCTAAAATCGATAGCATACTCAAAAGGTTACTAAGATGTTAAGATATACGCCTGCATTCATAGTCTGACAACATTTACAACTTACTAAATATCTAGAAAGAGAAATAATTAAATAAAGAGGCTAATTGAGTTAATTTCGTTAAACAAACATCCAAAGAAGATTCATATTGCAAGGGGATTGGCACATTGTTTTGTCCTAATCCACATCTACAAAGAAGAAAGAATGATTAATATGGCGCACATAAAAAATGCAGATGATAATAGATAACAAATGTTCAAGGCAAATTTTTAAGTTTTTTTTTTAATGTGTATTTAAACTCAACACATTACTTGAATTAATAATCCTTCTTCTTCTTTTTTGTTTGAAGTTTTTTTTACTTCTATTCTTGCACAAAAATTAAAAATCATAAGACTGAATCACCCCTCCCTCTTCCCCTTCCTAGCACACCACTGGTCGATGTAGTCATTCATACAGATACAATTAAATAAAGAGGCTAATTGAGTAAATTTGGTTAAACAAATATCCAAAGAAGATTCATATTCCAATAACATTCTTTTTTAATCAAATATCCAAAGAAGATTTATTCATATCTTTTAAGATGTAACAAAAAATGTACTGAGATATTTTCCCCCTCTTAGATGAAAACATCAAGTACAATTAGCACAAAATCAAAGAACACACAACCAATGTGTCTCTGAAAACATCAGCAGCATGGTTTGTGCTTGTTAGATCAAGCAGCAGCAGCGCCGGTAGCGCAAGCAAGAGGTTGTGGCACGCGATTAATTGTAGGCTTGACATTAGAACACACAGAGGTAATAGGGCCTTTGTTTCCAGTGTACTTCAAATCAATGTCACTCAATTCCACATTCTCACATGGCATGCCTTGGGCGCATACAAGCTTCACAGCAACTGGGTCGGTACATGTGCCTTTGATGTTCTTGAAGCTAACATTGCTAATCTTAACTTTGGAAGGAACCTACACAAAACCATTCATTAATTGATTAATTTAAATCCTTTTAAAGATTCAGTAAATGATGACTTCATTAACAAGGAACATATATATGATGTTAATAAATTGTTATAGATAGATACCCCTTTTTTGCATTCGTTCCATGGGCAGTACTCTTGGTCAATGAGGATAGGGTTACCAACATTAACCATGGTAATATCCTCAAAGTGAATATCTGAGGCAGTGCCATCTTTTGGGGAAGCAGGCCATGTTTTGATCCTCACACCATTCGTTGTATCAGTCAAGGTGCATTTCTTAATGTTGATGCCGGACACGGGTTCTTCTTCTGGGTACCTTCCAAGGCTCCCGATGGCTATGCCGTGGCCTGGCCCACAAGTAACGTTGGTCACAGTGATGTCCTTGGTACCGTCACCGATCGAAATACAATCATCTCCAGTTCCGATGGTTGTGTCAGTGATGCTGATCCCAGTTGAACGCCCGATGTGAATTCCATCAGTGTTCATGCTTTCCTTAGGTGCTGAGACAGTAAATCCTTTGATTTCAACCTTCTCGCACTTCAAAAGATTGACGTGGAAATTTTTGCTATCTTTTGAAGTTACGTCCAAAATTTTGGAATTGGTGAGGAAGTGAAACCTCAAATTCTGCATATATTAAGAAAACAAATCAAACACAAATATTTTATATTGTCAGGCTGTGAATCTAGATCACGTATCATCAAGTCAAGAATTGATCAATGAGCAAGATTCGCAAATGCTCCTGTGTGACACAAGAAGATTTTCAAGTACATAAAACAACATGGTAGGATTAAATCATCTTACAATGTGTTTAGATTTGCATTCTCTATTTTTGTTGCAATCATTGTTTTTCCAAGACTGTGCTCCTTGGCCATCAAAAGTTCCACCACCTGACAAGGTGAGCCCGTCGACGTGGTCGAAACCAATCCAAGTGTCGTCCTTCGGGAGCTGGCTGCCATCTACTGGAGCCTGCAATGTTCCTTGGACCTGGAACTCAATAGCAGCCTTGCAAGGACCTTTAAAAGTTGTTCCTACAAACTTGAATGTTCCCTTTGGTACAACAATTTTACTCGGTGTTGTTGATGCACATGCATCTGTCCAAGCCTTCTCTAAAGCCTAATTAACATTACACAAATTTAAAACTGTTAATGATTTAGTTTGGTAAACCATTGTAGAAACAAATTCTAATCATAACCGAGTATGAATTCAAATGTTTTTGTTACCTGGGTAATATCAGAGTCTGGCTTTCCACCATATTTTGCACTTGTCACATCTAAGGCAGCAGGTTGAGCTTTAGCTGTGGATGCTAACAACAAGAACATGAACATTGGCAAGACATTTTTCAGTTTCAAACCCATCTTGAGACTTTGTTATTTTCTTTTTCGTTGGAGTACGATGAAACTCCATTGCTTTCAGCCCAATTTATACTCCCATCGGAAAGCTCATCACCGTTAATATTTATGTGGCCAATTAAGAAGTTGAATGTTGGTCAACCATCCTATAATTAGTAATTAATTAAGCTGCTCAGCTTTAGAACATGAATTACCTACAATGGCTCTTGGCTCAATTTCCAATTTGGGCAAAAGATTTTTTCTTCCAAGACTACGTCAAATTAGAAAGAAAAGATTTATGACATGGATGACTTATAAACCAAAAGTACTAAACCTGTTATAATCCATTTGGTGCAAAGATTAATAAAAAAACACACATACAATTGATTTTTCATAAACCAAAAACTGTTTCCGAACGCACTAATCAAATTAATAAATTCTTGACCATAATTTGTAACAAAGCAGTCGTGACATGAGAAATAACTATTGGAAATTCGTTTTATATTCACATTAAAAAGTTAAGGGACCTAGCATATGGGTTTATAAGGAGTGAGTGAGAGTCTTATCTAAGGCATCATTGTGAAGATAGTCAAAAAAGCTCACCATTATCTTCCTTAGATATTAATAATAAGAATTACCACGAGTTTCTCGATACGAGCTCATGTGCGTGTTTGAATTACGAAAACAAAAACAAAAATAAAAAGATGCATCCAATATAAGTCACGTGTAGAATTTAGACCCAAGTATCATATGTAAATCGTGTTTTAACTGCTGTGTAAGGACGGAGAGAATAGGATTTTATTTTTTATTTATCCCCCAACATATGTATTTTGATGTTGACCTACCTATGTCCTTATAGCAATAACCTCACGTGGAAACTGTTGTGTCTTCTGTGTGTTCACTTTTGTAATTTTGTTCATCAATAATTGTCGTTCACGATCATTGGCCAATATTCCCCCATATTTTCAAGATAAATATACTAATTTTTCGACACCAACTAACGTGACAATTTCTTATTTGCTAATTTCTTATTTGCTTTGAATAAATAGTCACATGGTGTCCGAAGAAAAGTTCCTGAACTGAGCTCACTACTTTTGCTAGCACAATTGACCTCGCATCTTGCGAAGCGAACAAAGCTTAGCGCGAGAAAAACAGTTGGTGACATAAGTTGGTGTCTAAGAAATCTTACAAATTACCACAACAATCAAAAAATGACGCAGATTAATCCGGGTGGAAAATTTGCTTAAGGATATACGGCATACAATCGATATTTCGAAAGAGTGCCAAGAAATTTGTTCATGTTCATTTTCATTCAAAGGATGTCTAAGAGAAATTTGAACGACCTTCAATAACTACAAGATGGTGGATTTCATTTCATGGTGATAACACGAAGGGCAGTGCCGATAAAACTTACATTTGCAACACCTTTTTTAACATGTGATACAATATGTTATGTGGTTTAGATCTTCCTAACTTAGCACATGAGTTACCAAATCCTCTAAATCGTTCCATCCAAATGGGCACTCGATTTTAAAATATTACTGACAACAAAATTCTCAACTATATGCAGTCCATGGCACCAACAATTGTCTCTCAACCACATTTCAAGCATATACAAGACTGCTCGTCTCAACTCAAGGTAGCAGAACAAAGCAAGCAAATGTTGATACTGTCTAGTAGATCACCAGATAATAATCTCATTTCTAAATCTATTCCATTCCATCGAGTTCTAAATCGGTTCAATTCCATTGAGTTCTTGGGTGAGCTTCTGATCTTCGAAAGTAGAAAGTCTTTTTATTTTGATATAGAAAAAGATGGAACAAAATGCAATTGGTAGTGTAACTTTGGCTATAAACTGTAGTGAAATGGAATAGGAATTAAGGAACAGGGAAAGAAGTTCACTAAAAAAATATAAGAAACTACTATCTTGATTCGATATATCTTAGGCGTATCACCTAGGGCTAGACTGCATCACAATCCTAAGTGTATGCTGCAGGAAAATTCTGTAAAGTTGATTCATATCTCAAAAGAAATGGTTTCTGTAATGACCTTAAACTTTCAGGAATTTCTTTGAGCTACTCATTTATAATAAACGAAATTAAAGACTACCACTTCTCAGTTTCTCCTAACATAAAAGCATAAATACTATGACTTCTAGACTGCATCAAAATAAGGACATAAAATACTGTCGTGAAAAAACAACAGCATACACTCTCTTGGATAGCACAGTGCAACTGCAGTGCATCCACATAAGTTATAACAACAGCCTAAAATCATCCAGCATAAAGTCTGGGTAAGAAGAGCCTTCTTTTTCATATATTCGATACACTTTTTGAAGGGTACTACCACTCATCTATATCAACATTTACAACTCTCCTTTTTTTTTAAAAAAAAAGTACATGCCATTCAACAACAATACATGAGTAAAATTCAAAATTTACAAAATTGAACCCAAGTCTAATCTCAACCACACTTTGTTATCTAATAATGTGACTAGATGAAAGACGACTAACAACTAAGATTACCGATTAACCGATTTCTTGCCCTCTAATTCAAAATAACTTGTCACCAATAATGCCACATTTCAGCATTAGCATCGCAAATCCAGACCAACAACTCAAACAACCCACCATTGTCTCAGCTATTTTGCATTCTTTAGACAGACCCCTCCCAGCTTTCAAAACTCTACCTGCATACCATACCACCAATTCTCTCTCATTCACAACCCACAATTTTGTACCTATTCTTCTCGTCCCTTAATACCCTTGTCATCACCAAAACTCCAGTATAGTTTCCCACACATTTCTAAAGTAAGGGAAGTTTTCTAGCGTTTGCTAAACAGTTGGTTTGAAACTGGTCATCAATCGAAATTCACCCAAACAAAAAACAGTCAGTACCAAAATCAACTCACAATTTTCATAAAACACGTTACAAATTTAAAATTCAACTTCTTTTAACCAAACAATACAGAGAAAAGTACAGAGCAGAGCTTACAAAACTACAAAGCGAAGCCTTTCAGGTACTCAGGGTCGCGCTTAGCTCTCTCCTGAAACTTCTTGAACCACCGATCCAAAATATCCATAGGCACCACCAGCTTAGACCCATCCACACCACAAAACGACTGCATGAAATTGAACAGATTCTCCCCAACCTTCATCGCCAATCGCTCTATTCGCTTCTCGGCGGTGACGTCGAGCGACGGCAGCGACGCCAGGTCCTCCACCGACACACCAATTTTGGCCGACAGCGGCACCGCGTCGGCAGTGAGCTGAAGCTCGCCGCCGGGCTCCGGCCACGGCAAGGCGAGCACAGCCGACGGCCGAGCCACGGTGACGGCGCCGCAGAAGAAGAAGGACGAGCCGGGGGACTGGATGTAGACGGCTAGGGCTTTGTCCGGTGGGAGGGTGAAGTTGTTTAAGAGGAAGATACACATTTCGCGGACCTGATCGTAGGCCTCCCCTGCGCACGTTAGAAAAATCATAGGTTTGAGTGATAGAGTGAGCCGATGATAAAAAATTGGGAAATTGGAAAAATGGACAAAAAGGAAAATAAAATACCAACGAAGGTGTTCATGTCGAGGATCCAGTGGAAGGTGTCGATTTGGGAGAAGGAGGAGATGTCCATTGGGAAGCTACGGTTCGGGAAGACGACGCCGAACATATTTTCGATTGTGATTTAAACTGTTAATTTATGTTTTTGTATTTTTGGACTTTGTTGAGAAGAGAAGAGAAGAGAGAAGACTAGAGCAGCAACGGGGCAGAGGAGAAATGGAGAAAGGAAACTCCTAATATAGAAAGTGAAATAATGGAGAGAGGAAAGCATGGTCGTGTAGGCAGTGTGTGAGCTGAGTGAGAAGGTTTCTTAGAAGAGAAGCATCGAGTACAATCTAGAAGAGTTTTGAGGCGGTTTCTGTAATCTAAAAACTTTACTTTCTATTCCGATGTTATCTAGCCCAGTAGAAAAAGGTATTGACTTGCTTTGCTGATAAGTTATCTTGTGTTTGAGCCTATCTTGGTAGTGTGCGTATGAGAAACTTCCATACTCGTGTAATTTAGATGGATCCAAAAAAAAAGCTATCACTTATACCAAAAAAATACTTTTTTTTTTTTGTGTGTGTCAAAGTAACTTACAAACTTGTATGATGTACACTTGTAGGCTTAAATAATAAATACAATTTCTCTACCTTTATTTATGTGTGAGGGGATCCTTAATAGATGTGCGATCAATAAAATTGTTATTATTGAATAATTTGATTGAACTGAAAAAAAAAAAAAAAAAAGTTGGACTGAACTTCTCGACACACTCCACCGTTATAGAAGGCTCATTCCTGGCAGAAAAACTTACTTGTAACAGGGATAGTACTGTTTTTCTATCCCCAACCAATGACACAATGATACATGGAAAAGTTATCTCACGTGTTATTGCGTTATTGGCCACGGATAGCAAAAAGTGTTATTTTCGTTGCATAAAAGTCTTTCTCCATTCTAGTGCCAAACTCCAAGGCGTGTGTAGAGGTGTCAAACAGGATAGGCTGGCCCATCCCGTTTAAATGGGGCACATCACGGCACAAGCACGAATATTAGTGAGCCATGTCGGGATCAAAAAAATTAGGTCCAATGGACCGGGCCATGCTCAACATGGCATGCCGCTTGTGTAATAATGATGATGGTTCTATCTTTCTCTTTATTTTATTTTTCCCTAAAGTTATTAATAAAGCATTATATTTGAAGTAGGGTAATGCTAGACTTATCACATTTTTATACCAAAAGTTGATTTCAAACTCATTCCAGGATGTTTCACACAATGTGCATGCTTCCAAGATGCCCGACTCTTGTCAACCACAAAATTTGATTTCAGAAACATGCCAGGATGTTTCACACAATGTGCATACACATTGTGTACCACCTCTTTAAAAAAGATAGAGCCCACCAATACAATAGAGCTCAACCTTATTAGAGATGTGATATATAATTTAGTATACAAATTTGATAAGCCTAGCATTTTCCTTTGAAAAAAATAATTACAAATCACAGAAACTTCTCTCTTTGTGCTTTCAATAAGTTATTTATGTACATGTTATATTGTATTGTAACTTTGAAATAAAAGGCAGTTTTAATCATAAAAGAAGTGCACTAGGTCATCCACTCCCAACAAAATAAATCTGACTAGATTGAGGACCACTATCGGCATACTCTTAAAGCATGCAACTTGCAAGAGCAAAGCAATTCTGTTTTTTTCTTCATGAAACGAAGAACAGGATTGTATGAAGGCCCAAACAAAGCATCTACCACCAAGCCACACTCAAAGACAAATTCCAAGCCATATCTTGGTTTTCTTCCCCGCCAGAATGAAAACTTCAATACTAAAAACATACTGTTGAGATGATCTTGGCCAATTTCAATAATATACATCAGGTTGCTAATCTATCTCTTTGAAACTTCTGGGTGCATGTGTTGTCCCACGTCTTCACCAAAAACAATATGCACAACTCCTTTATCTGATATAGCAAATCGTCGGAACATTAAAGCATCATCATATTACAAGAAATAAATTCTACCATGAAAGAAAAAACTTTCAAATCAACCAACAGCTTCATTTCCTCTAAAATTTGCTAGCCCAGAATGAAAAGCATTGAGACATCCAAGCAGAATAAGTTAACATCTCGAAAATCATAACGGTCATTTTTGTACAGCTACCATAGCTAATACTGATCGAGATACCAGCAAGTTCCCCACAGCTCCAGTTTTACTAAGATTGCATGGCATCTGCATGGTAGCTATCGAGTTCCTTGTCAAGTTCATCAACTGACTTATCAACAGGCTTCTTCCTCCCTTGCCCACCGCGACCACGCCCACGGCCGCTCCCACTCCCACGAGGTTGCCCGCGACCATTTCTGATCCCTCCACGACTGTTCCTGCTACAAAATCCAGCAACATTATAATCACACGTTGAAATGCTACAGCTATTACTGAAATCCAACAGCAGCACATATATCATACAACAGCTATTGCCAACTAACTCTAGACAAAAAATAGTTACCGCAAATTTAGAGAATAAATAAATAAATAAAAGATTACATTATCAACTGGGAAGACAAAGTATCTTTCAAAATAACTGGGAAGATAAGCATCCAATACATGTTCTTAATTTTCACTGCTGGATTGCTCTATAAGTCAATAGGTAGATGATGAAGAGATTTCAAGACTTATGCATGCTGACATACTAGAGACAGCATCCACAGCTACGGCTGATGTACACAATGCAATCAATCAAACATAGTTCAAACAGCTCAACTTTAATGCAGACTGCAGTGACCCATAACAATTCAATTTTTACTGAATGTGTGACAGGTTATATTTCATCTTATGAAATCCTGCCGTTTTTGTTGGAAACTTACAAGGTAACAGAGAAACAGCAGGCAAAAGGAACACCAGAAACAGTCTGTTAAAATATGGGCTTTCAATGTGGCCTTCATACAACTTTAGTAGTTACCCATACCAAAAGAGAAGTTATATTAATTGCAAAATATATATTAGAAATAATTTTATTTTGCAATACAATGCAAAATAACTATAATTAAGTTCCATAGAATTTACTGGTTGAAGATAATGTCTGTTGAGCCCATCCAAAAAGAGAAACAAGAATCACCTAAAGCTCAATCAAATCTACTGACTTGGAATTTATCAACTTCCAATAGGGACCCTCCCATATGATCTGAATGAACATTTGGCATTTGTAACCAATCCAGTTGAAGTTGCCAAGTTTGGATCTCTAGCCCATATACCAGAATTTTTTATTTTTTCCTTCAACAAAATCTTTGCACAAATCACTTTCTTAATAATAATTTACAGATTCTTAAATAAAATGGGAGAGAGAAAGATAGAGATGAAGGATGGATGAAGATCAAGAAAAAATAAAGCTTGAAGACCAAGCCACAGCAGCTTAGGTTACATTTCTAAGCTAGGCTACTACAGTCATTATTGAGTTGTAACCGTAAATCCCGACTTCCCTCAATCAGTAAGTCATGGCATTTATTTGCCTATATTATTCTGGTGCTATGGATTTATAATTTGCTCTAGTAATTTCACATTCAAAAAGCCCAGTACATTTTTCCTTAAGAATAAAGGCCCTATATGGGTCGGATCTTCTCAACTCAATGGCCAAGTTCTGAGGAAGTGCAGCAGCCATAACACTTTTCTTTTCAATTGTGTTCTACTATTCAGCCTTATGATGATGCGTGGCTGAATAGTGGAACACTAGGTTATGCAATTCAGCCCAAATATGATCCCTACGGAACACTAGGTATGATGCCTAGTAATCTTCTACTGTTTGTGCAATTCAGCCTAAGTGTGACGCCTAAGGAATGCTAGTTTTGGTGCCTGGGAGTCGTCTTCTCCTTCATTTTTTTTATTCTCTGCACGTATAACCCAAATCCCAGCCACAAAATATTTTGATCATGCCCCCTTCAAAACCCTAATTCTTCTCATGTTCAGACGCCAACATTTTGTACAAGATACAAAAACTTTATTAATGAAAGGAGTACAAAACAAGACAAGAAATACAAGGTCCAGGGAGCAAACCACAAGAATAAAACACTAACTGAACACACCACCAGCAGGCCAAAAAAGACAATTAAGTTCCCAGGCAACATTGAGATTCATATCCATCCTAAACAACCCCCCAAACGACCCAATTGATGCAAACATCTTTCTAACATGCATAAGTCATTCAACAAGCATATGACACTACAGGAACTCTAGCATATAAGTTTTACATCATTGAAATTAACATAACATTGACAGTTCAAAAAGACACACTTCTGTATTAACAAGATCAACAGATAGGGACTTACCCAGAACCACGATTAACCATAGGCAAAGCATAGCCACCACCACGACCAGGTCCAGGCCTACATTAAAAGATGTGTGAGTGGAATACAAAAAATGATAAAGATATTTATTTTTTGTCATCCAACAACACTGGCCCCACACATATAAAGAGCCTACAAATCATGGAGTATAAGAAACTGTTGTGAACTGATGACTTAGTAAGTGTGCTCTAGGAAGGGAAACAAAGGATTATGAGGAGACAAGCAACATGTTTTTTCATATGAAACATGAAGTGTTTTAAGAAAAAACAAAATGGCCTACAAGGAGCATGGAATAGCAGTCCATCAGACACCTCAAACAACAGCCATAACACGAAAACCCGGACAAAACACCTAAAACAGTCAAACCACCATAAACCAGTAAGGCCTCAGTACAAAATTGCAGTTTCTTGGGTCCACCCAACCAAAGCCCTGTAAAAACTGATTCCAGATCAGTCAAGTGAATCTGCAATGCAAGAATAAATGGCCCACATGCTCCCCCTCCTTACACAACACACAACAATGTGAAAATGAACACGCCACAGGTCTTCTTTTCTGGAACATGTCACAGGTATTTATCTTTCCGTGAACCACCAACCAAGAAAGAATTTGCACCTTAGCTGAAATTGGGACCAACCTGTTAAATCAACTTAAGCGGAGAGGAATCAATTGACTGGTGGCCAACTGAAGTATAAAAAATTCAAAATAGATAAAAAAAAACACACAAAGTGGAGCCAGAAGAGTGGCTCTTTATCTACCCAAATTGGATGCAAAGAAATATCATTTAGAAGGGGGAACAAGTCTGCATATTTCTGGAATTATCCATCATTCAAGTTTCTATGAAACTGAGGAATAGGTGCCTGCATTTAAGTTCGAGGAGACTATATGAGGAAGGAAAAAGAAGTTGGAAGGATAATACCCCCGCCCAAACATCTACCCAACTCCCCACCCTCAATTTTCAAACAAGGAAAGATGGATAACCTAGGACGTCTGAAAGAACCTCTCCCCACAAGGAGAAAAACAACATACTGATCTTATAATGGAAAACATCACTAGTAAATTAGACCAAGAAAAGAAAAATTGGTCGGGCAAATTCATATACATTCATATTTAACCAAAAGATCTAATAGAAAATAACAAACAAGAATGTCATTAGGGGTGTTCATTGGATACCAGACAACAAAAATGGGAGATGAACATTGTCCACAATTCCAAAAAAAATATATTTGGTAGAAACTGAAGCAATATGTGATTATTCAAGGCTATCTTCAACATCTCCCCATATCCTTTAACCACAAGCTGCAAGCATATTGATACATCCATATTGTAATTTAATCATTAAAAGTGTCCATGTCAACAGGCTTATGTCCAGCAAGAAAAGACTCCAAAACTAAAAATCAATAATCTCAAGGATGAACTACACCAACTGTTATGGCACATAAATGGTCTTTGGGTTTATGCGTAACATGATACATGCCTATACTTGCAGTGTCAGTTGCTTAATAAATATGAAAGAAATGGAGTGTGAAAGGGGAAAAAAACATACCCCATTACAACAGTCCTTTTCTTCCTTCCATGCACTCCTGTCACATTCACACGAGCCGAAATAGGCATCCCTGCATTGGCACCAACAATCTCAATCTTCATAGGCTTCCCATCCAATAGGACATTATTATACCGCTTCAATGCTGCAAATGCATCACTTCTTCTAGTATAAACCACTTCAGCAGAACCCTGTGATAAAAACAGTAAACATTTTTCCCTCAATGAAATTGACCACCAAAGGAATCTGTCTATTGAATAGTATCAAGAAGAGCAACAGTATACATTCAATAATTCTGTGGCTAGACCTAATGGATTACATATAACTTAGGTCCTGGACATACCCAAATTCAACAATCCTTAATGGACCGCTCATGTCGGGAGTTAAAACATAAATAAACTATTTCAAAATACACACCAAGGTCAAACAACAGAGGAAGATAAAACCTAAACTGGCTTTTTGCAGAAGGTTCGAGTCAGAAAGCCAGTTCTATACATCAAACTGCTAATGGACAACCACGGAGACAATGCCTCTTAAAAAAAAGTGTAAAATGTGCAAATAATTATAAAGAACAAATTAAAAGCTTTGATTTATCCAGTTCTTTGTTGGACCTCAATCTGTATTGAAAACTTGTAAGAGAAATTTAACACATATATATGTGTTATAAAATGTCTACTTGTACTTCTGAACATGGTAATTTCATAAGGATTGAACAGAGTTGAATCATGCCCATTACATTATTATGGAGTACAATATTCTCCTTATTTGGTATATCTCGGTGCAGTCACAGTCACAGGCTTTGATGTGTAGTAAGCAGAGGGTGGTTTTTCATGAATCACCAACCAATTTGGACAACATGCTCTTTCTGCCTTTTTGGCATATATAGTGAATATACGTCCAGATATAATAACAAAAAATAACTCTATTAACAATGCTTCCTTCATGATTTCATCTAGATCCAATTCTTTGACTCATTTCTAGACTTCACAACCAATATCAGGATTTTAACTGAGGATCAGTGCCAAATATAAGCAGAACAACAAATCGGGGTAGAAAATAAAATGAGGGAAAAAATCTAGATAACAATGCTTCCTTCATGATTTCATCTAGTTCCAATTCTTTAACTCATTTCTAGACTTTACAACCAACATCAGGATTTTAACTGAGGATCAGGGCCAAACATAAACAGAACAACAAATCAGGATAGAAAATAAAATGAGGGACAAAGTCTAGATAAGGAGGAGAAGAACTCACACTTGGACGGCCATTTTTGTCAAAATGTACTGCATATCGTTTCAGCTCTCCGATCTCAGAGAAAAGTTCCTGAGTTGCAGTTTCACGTGATGTTTCAGGGGAACGTTACAAGAAATTTGTTATAGAAAGCGCTTAAGATGAAAATAAATGGCTCAAGTTGTACCCTTATATCCTCATTTGTCACTCCATAGTCCAAGTTGGAAACATATAACTTTGTGCCAATTTCAATCCCTGATATCCCCGCAGCTCTAATGCTGTCTTCAAACAAATCAGGCTGCCATGGGAAACGCTTGGTTCGGCGGGTAGACTGATGAAAGAATGCAGAAAAAGATCCAGATGGGGAAAACAAATGTCAGCTCATGAATAGATAACAAGATAATTCGCCATTCCTCAAAGTCCCCAGAAATTAACCCAATTAACCCACAAGTACAGATAAATCTCGAAGATAATGGTACATATGCAGTGGACGACGATAGCGCTTTAGAAGATGAGCCAAAAGCCAAAATGAGCTTCTCCATGAACAACATACGTCACAGATCCTCTCGTATTTGACTTTCTAACGTTTTAGAGATCCTCGTGTATTTTGGGTTTTAAAATCATATTCTCAAGCATATCATAAAACATCTACATTTTTTAGCTTGCCTTGGCAATGGTATACGAGGATGGCCGAGTATTCACTGGGAGAGGACCTCTACGAACTGCTCCTGTCATTCTTCCACCTGGAATTCTTCCAGCTGCCATCCTTCCAGCATTAAAGGACCCACGTGGTCCCCCACGGCCACGAGGGGCCCTACCACCTCTAGTTCTCTCACGATTACCCCTGCTGTTCTTAATCATGTCATCAAGCGACATATCCAAAGCAGTAGACATCCAAACGAGAGACAAGTGAAATCCTTCTGCTAAAAATGGAGATCTAGACCTGAAATTACAAAACAAAATGAAACAAAAAAAATATCAATAACGATAATCTCTAACTCATCAATCATAGTCTACCGCTTGGTTAAGATTGGCAAACAACACTTAAAAATTACTCATATCACTTTGTAAATCAACTTTGTTAGATTTATTTGTTTCCAAGAGCAACAATTTCATTGTTTAGAGAACGAACATATACAATACATTAATACAACCCCATCATGTAAAGATAATCAAACCAGAAAACAAGTTACAAGAACAAATAATGATTCAGATCAAAAAGCAGGCGAATCAGATCCCCAAAAACCTAAAATCAACGCGATCTTTTCGCATCGACTAGAAATCAAAGAACATAAAGAAAGAGAACTACTTTTAATTGGCGGAAAACACCGAGTAACAACAAATCTACAAAGGATTTCAAATCAGAAGCCCTAAAAGGTGTACAGCAACAAAGAATTAGATCATAGAGAGAGAGAGAGAGAGAGAGAGAGGAGAAGGAAAATACCAGGAGACGATTAAAGAAGCGTTCGAGGAACTGAGATAACGATCACAAAGAGAGGCGTGAGAGAGAGAGATTTGGTGCCTGTGGAAAGTAGTGTTGAGATGGGGACGCAGACGAGTGGGTTACAATGGAGAGAGAGGTTTTAGGGTTTTAAAACATCTACATTTTTTAGCTTGCCTTGGCAATGGTATACGAGGATGGCCGAGTATTCACTGGGAGAGGACCTCTACGAACTGCTCCTGTCATTCTTCCACCTGGAATTCTTCCAGCTGCCATCCTTCCAGCATTAAAGGACCCACGTGGTCCCCCACGGCCACGAGGGGCCCTACCACCTCTAGTTCTCTCACGATTACCCCTGCTGTTCTTAATCATGTCATCAAGCGACATATCCAAAGCAGTAGACATCCAAACGAGAGACAAGTGAAATCCTTCTGCTAAAAATGGAGATCTAGACCTGAAATTACAAAACAAAATGAAACAAAAAAAATATCAATAACGATAATCTCTAACTCATCAATCATAGTCTACCGCTTGGTTAAGATTGGCAAACAACACTTAAAAATTACTCATATCACTTTGTAAATCAACTTTGTTAGATTTATTTGTTTCCAAGAGCAACAATTTCATTGTTTAGAGAACGAACATATACAATACATTAATACAACCCCATCATGTAAAGATAATCAAACCAGAAAACAAGTTACAAGAACAAATAATGATTCAGATCAAAAAGCAGGCGAATCAGATCCCCAAAAACCTAAAATCAACGCGATCTTTTCGCATCGACTAGAAATCAAAGAACATAAAGAAAGAGAACTACTTTTAATTGGCGGAAAACACCGAGTAACAACAAATCTACAAAGGATTTCAAATCAGAAGCCCTAAAAGGTGTACAGCAACAAAGAATTAGATCATAGAGAGAGAGAGAGAGAGAGAGAGAGGAGAAGGAAAATACCAGGAGACGATTAAAGAAGCGTTCGAGGAACTGAGATAACGATCACAAAGAGAGGCGTGAGAGAGAGAGATTTGGTGCCTGTGGAAAGTAGTGTTGAGATGGGGACGCAGACGAGTGGGTTACAATGGAGAGAGAGGTTTTAGGGTTTCTGAATATAATTGAGGGTCGCTGTGGTTCGTTTCGGGGAAGGCGGTTTGGGATTTACCCTTTTTTTTTTTTTCTTTTTCTTTTTCTAATTATCTTTGTTTCGATTGAAGTATTTTTGGGAGTTAACGTTGTTACAGCTTTTACACGGATGGGCGGTTGGGGGAGTCCTTGAGACACCAATCAATGTTGAACATCTTTTTTTGTTCGATCAATCAAAGTTGAACTTGTCTATATATAAAGCAAAAAGCAGAGAATGGTGAAAATGTTTCACCATTCTTTAAATACCAGAAAATGTCATTGGTTAATGCAAATATTAAGGGGATGTATTCAATTAAGATTTTAAAAGAGTTGAATTGTCTAGAAAAGGTGATGAAGTAAAATTACCAGACGACAAATCCAGAACTATGACGCATAAGTTGAGTAAAACTGTGATATCTTGTCTTAAACCATTTCAGACGACTCTGATATTGATGATAAGTTTTTTGGCATCCAAGTTTTGCATTAAGAACAGGAAGTATCTTGCTTTCTACTATTTGCTTGCTTAGCAAACCATTAGAATCGTGCCATCCACGGTTGGCAGCATCAACCATTAGTTCTAATAGCATATTGCTCTATTTCGAGGTCCATGGGTTATAAGATGTTTTTCCTTTTCCTTGTTGTGAATCTCCCATTTATAATGTTACTAGATAATACATGCAATCTTTAATTAGTTCATAAGAAAAAATACATATATGAAGATAATTTTTTTCCTTTTTGTTTTGGCATGGACTAGATATATATATATATATATATTGTACCCATTATCTTTTTCATATTTAAAAAATTTAAAATTAAAAGAAAAATCAGATAATGGATCCTCTTTTTATGGAACACAACTACCCATTATCTTTTTTAAT
>NW_018921624.1:349432-361030 GCF_002207925.1 Prunus avium | reverse complement strand
ATTATCTGATTTTTCTTTTAATTTTAATTTTTTAAAATATGAAAAAGTGTGAATTTACCATATTATCCTCATTTAATTAATAATTTCAATTCTTAATGTTTGCATTAACCAAGGGCATTTTCTGGAATTTTGAATGTTTCACCATTCTCTGCCTTTTGCTTTATATATCTATATATATAAAGCAAAAGGCAGAGAATATAGATATAAAGCAAAAGGCAGAGAATGGTGAAACATTCAAAATACCAGAAAATGCCATTGGTTAATGCAAACATTAAGAATTGAAATTATTAATTAAATGAGGATAATATGGTAAATTCGCATTTTTTCATATTTAAAAAATTTTAAATTAAAAGAAAAATTAGATAATGGATCCTCTTTTTATGGAACATAACTACCCATTATCTTTTAAAATTCTAAGATAAATTTTAAAATTTTAAAAGAATGCCTCTTGCAGGCGCGAAAGTGTGTGCAAAGAGGCTAGTTTAAGTTTAAAGCTCAAAAAATTTGTTTGGTAGGCTATTTTTGAAAATCTAAACTAAAAAATACTCAAATACTTGAAAACAAATAAATAAATAAAAACTGTTTTTTTAAAAATAAAAAAAAATTGTTTTCAAATTGCATACTAAACAAGTTTTTAATTTTAAAACATGGTTATAGAAGCATTTGCTCCAACAAAAAAAAAAAAAATTAACGCTGGAAGTTGTCCTTCCAAAATGTTGTATGACAGGTATAAAGTTACTAGGTTGCTTAAATAAATAAAAAGCCAATGAAAGTCAATTGGTTCAAGCTGTGTACACCTGCATCAGCAATAATGGCAATGGGATTAGATGGAATGGAACCATAAATAAAAGCAAACATTCAAAGTTACAAGTCAATGAAAAAGATAACCAATTTTAATAAAGAAAAGTAAAAGCCAATACAATTTTCCCAATCTTTTAATAGCCAATTTGATGTAGCTTCATGTCCTCTTAAGTAATATTTCTTCATATATCTAAAGCTATGCTAGCCCTCCATGCATTAGCATCTTCTTGTTGCTGCTCTTGGGTTTGAACAATAAGTTCAAAATTATCTTCTTCATTAACTGGTAATACTGAAGATGAAGAATCGTCTATTGGTTCAATTGGAAATTCATCAGAACGACATTCTTTGCAAAGAAAGTTATGTAGTGCTACACATGCTAACACAAGCTCTGCTTGTGTCTTAAATGGAAATGGAGGTGCTGACTTAAAAATTGTGAACCGCCATTTAAAAATGCCAAATATCTTCTCAATCACATTCCTCAAGGACGCATGGCGAAGATTGAACAATTCATTTTCATTTTGAGGGTCATTAACATGACCTGCAATATCTTGTAGATGATATCGCACACCTCGAAATGGAGCTAAAAATTGATGTTGATTAGGAAATCTAGAATCCACTATGAAATATTTACCTAATTATATATACAATATTTACCTAATAAAAGAAGCCAAAGAAATTATCAAACGCTATAGGAGATTTGAAATTCTATTTATTGAATCACAAAGTATAAAATAACTAGGAAACTACCAAATAAAACGATTTGTAATTGATTGTACTTACAAATTGCAATGATAGTAAGTGATCCTAAGCAATGTCCAACAAGTAATACGAGCTTCTCGAAGTCTCTGCCATTGAAACAGTAAAGGAGATGATCATCAGCCCATGATGCTTGGTAAATCAGTTTTTAAAACCTCATTCAAAGAACAATTGGTGTATATATATATATTTTTTAAAGGCACCCACCCCATTTACCCTTCTGCAAACCCAGTAATAGGAAAAACGAAAACAAAACCACCACCACCACCCTGTAATTAAAAAAGAACTCATCTCTGACTCTAATTACAAAAATTCAGAAACTTCTTATTCACAATAAAGCTAGAAGCTTAAAAGAATAATCAAATGTCTTGCGTAGATAAACATTAGGGTGACTTAACAGATAGATCATAAAATAATGTCTTTTCAAATTTCAACCATAACTCTTTTTTCTAACAAAAAACGTGGGAAAAGAATAGAAAAACACATGACAATATAATTGGGTTGATAATTGTTTGGAGGTATGGCAATATAATTGGGTTGATAATTGTTTGGAAATGAATAGAAAAACACATGACAATATATATGGTGTCATTTTTGGTGTTCTTTGGGTTTTGCTTAAGTCCAATATCTTTGATAAATATGCAGAGCTGCTAATAGTAGGAGATATGAAGTGAAGGGCCATAGACACAGACCATATACAAACCACTGTTGTGAAGGGCCATTGAGAGAAGACAACATGAGAAGGACCATATACGCAAGAAGACAAAGCATATACAAACATGGCATATAGCAAATAGACAGACCATATACACAAGAAGACATGCATGAGAAGGAAGCAATACCTTGTTCATGAAGAGCTGTTCATCTTCTCTAGTAGACAAAAAAAAAAAAAAAAAACTCACGTGAAAAGTCTAATAGGTTAGGGTGAGATTCGAGATAGGGTTTGTATTTATACTCCCCACTAAAAAGTCACACAAATTCCACATTTAAAAAAAATCCTTCGAAATTAGCAAGTTTTTTAATACCAAAAGGCTTTTTGTTACTTGTTTAAAGTCTTGATTGAATACCGCTAGATTTGGACACCCTCTTTAAAAACTCCTAATAGTCTTAATGGAATACCAACTTTTTAGATTATTTAAAGGGGGCAGGGTGTTTATTCAATTAGGATTTTAATAGATTTTTTTTAAACTTAAAAGTCTAGTGGTATTCAATTATGATTTTTAAGTAATCAATAAAAATCTGATGGTATTCAATTAGGATTTTAAAATCATCAACACATGTCTGGTGGTATTCAATTAGAACTTTTCAAAGATAAGAAAAAGTACGATGGTATTAAAAAACTTACTGATTTTGAGGTATTTCATTAAATGATGTATTGTGTGAGACTTTTGAATGGGTGAGACTTTTGAATGGGTGATATAAATACCAAACCCCATAAAAAATCTCACCCTATTATATCTGATTCTCACGTTGGTTTTGTTTTGGGAGAAGATGAACAGACACTTGAGAAGATAAACAAGGTTACTGCTTCTCATCTTCTTGATGGTTATTATCTCTTTACATGCTTGTTCTCATATATGCTATCATACCTTCTTTTTTTTTTGTCACTATTTGTATTATCTATGTTGCTTTGTTGTGGGCACAAGTCTGCATACATACGTTTTTATTTTATACATCTTTCCACTCTGCTAATTTATCAATTAATAAAAAGTGTGGAACAGATAAAGAAGAAGAAACCAACAAAACCCAAATGTGAACTCACTCGTTTAGCAATTTTGATGAAAACCCAAGGAGGGCCTCTAGAACATAAAAATAATCAAGGGTTTGCATACAAATCAAGGTGCACACCTTTTGTATATCATCTAGCCATGTATGTAATTCATTAGCTTCAAGAGAAATTGATCTCTTGGAGTTGAACTCGGAAAACCCATTTTGTATCTTTCTGCTGGCTAACCACAGAGTCACCCATTTGTGCAGTTGTGAAATTTTTGATTAAGTTGAAGACCTTGTATATGCATCCCGAATCAATATAGAGAGCAAAATATCCATACATATTTGAAGTCAACCCAATCTTTTTGAATGCCAAAAAAAATTACACCAAAATAGTAGGCACTAGCCACACTTTGGTTTAATGCAAAAATTATATCCATCTTATGTTATCTATAGATAAATTGATTCAAAGTAAGCCTTTGTAAACCATTTAAAAAAAAAATCTTAATAGGCAGAAGGGGGACAAATGAAGAACGAGAGCAAAAAAGGGGTTAGGGTTTTCTCAGTCCTTGAGAGGGTGGGAAATTGGAAGATAAGGAAGAAAAAAGGAAGGCAAAAAGCTCAAGAGGATGCTCAAGTGAAGCGTGCGAGTCCAATTATTATGTCTAAAAGCTGGTCTGAAGCTATGGTTGCTTGTGTTGGAAACGTTTTGAGTTGGTTCTTCTCCCCAAAGATTTCACAAGGATTGGGTTATGAAATGCTTGCCGCTCCATCTTCTAAACCACACAGTGTTGCTAAAAAGATGTCGTTTGAGATCCAAGATGCATCATTTGATGAGCTCCCTTGGGGAAGTGCAATTTTTTGCTGCAATTTGCTTCATTCTCTATCTTGCATTAATTTCATTCACCCTAATCTTGCATCCTTTTGTCGATCTAATGGCCAGGATTGTCTTAGACTAAATCATTACCCCAGAAGTTGGAAACCCCATTTGCTACTGATGCTTTGGGAGGTACTCGATGCAGATTATAGCAACCCAGGTCAGATAACTTCTTTCCCCCTCCTACATCTGTGCATGCATTGGTGGTTAGGCTATGTTTGTAATCATTGTGGGAGCTTCATCCTGGCTATTTATATGAAAATTAAGAACATCAACCTCCTCCACTTACTTTCAGCCCCTAACTTTCCTCTTAATACCCGTTGTCATTGCTTAAACCTCTCTCATGCCACCATGAGTGCTCAACTTAATGCTAGCTCTTCCTGGACGAAATCCCGTAGTCTGAGTCCTACATCTTCTCCCAGACTGGGGATTAGGGCTTCTGTGGAACCCTCTGTATTACATAAGGGCAGATTCACTTTCAGGGTGGAAAGAAATGAAACCAAAGTTTCCACCTCTGCTCTTGCAACTAGTGTCCAAACTCACTATGAAACTTTTTGCTTGGTGGGGAAAGTCTTTGAAATTCCTGTGAATAGCAGAGTTATTAGGCATAGGCTTAAGAGTGAGTGGAAGAACCTGCAAGGGGAGGTCTCTATTGACCATATTGGTCGAGACTGGTACAAGGTGAAGTTTAATTCTGAAGCTAATGTTTTATTCGTTTTGAAAAATCGACCTTGGTTTGTCCAAGGTCAGATTTTTGCCTTGCAACATTGGACTCCAGATTTCTCACCCTTCCATGCTGTTGTGACTTCTATTGTGGGTTGGGTCAGAATCCCCTTTCTGCCTCTTCATTACAAAGACCCTGAGGTTCTCTATGATTTGGTCTCTATCCTCGGAGACCCCATAAGTGTGGACTTGCAATCTGTTGAGGGTAAATAGAGTATGTTTGTTAGAGCTCGCCTTGTGCTGGACCTAACTAGGCCCCTGAAAAGATGCCTAGTTTTGGGAGAGGATCCCCAAGAAATTAGAATTTTTTTGAGCTATAAAGCCCTCTTTGCGATCTGTTTCTATTGTAGCCAGAAAATGGAATGCAGTCATATTTGCCCTGTCAAAATCTCAAACAAAAGCTTTCTGCAAGTTGAAAGATTGGAGAATGAGCCTAATGTTTTCCCTAGAGACTTAGTCCTTGAGGTTGAAAAGCAACAAAAATTAGATGATGACGTCATACTGGTGTTCCCACAGCCTATAACTATGGATTCTTTTGCGGAGGAAAACTCTGATCAGGGAGAGAAATTGCCCACTTAGGTGCATGACCCGGGGTGGACTATTGTGGCTAACCGTAAAGGCAAAGCCAAAATGCAAGAAAGGGATGAGAGAACCTTTAAAGAAGTAGCCAAGGGAATCAAAATTGTTGAAGGTGGTGGGTCCCGTGATGCTGGGGTCAAGTTTTCTCCAGCTGATCATAATAGCAAGGGGAAGGAAAGAGCTGTTGTGATTGCCCCTGCCTAGTCCTAAGAAGGTAGCAGTGCCTTCACTGGCTTTGCTTATAAGAGTCCCAAAAAGAGAGCTCGTGATGAGGTGGAAGTGGAAGAGAATTCTGTTCCAAGTTTCGAGATTCAAGGAGAGTATCTGAAGGAGACTGAACCCTCGGTTGGTAACACCCCTAGCCCCAATCCATGAAGCTACTTTCCTGGAATAGCCGAGGCAGTGCTTGGCCTGGCTTTATGTTGCAAGCCCTTTTTTATATTAGTACGTTAAGTTTAAATGTTTTGTGTATTTTGGATTCTAAAGCCTCTAGGGTTAGAGCTGAGGTTATTGCTCATAGGCTTGGGTTTGACGGTTTCTTTTGCATCCCTGCCCTTGGTCAGTGTGGAGGGATTATCTTAATGTAGAATCCATCTTTTATTAATATAACTATTTTAGATTACCATGAGTGTTTTATTCTGCCATATTCAGGATATTATTGACCATAAAAATTGGAAGGCTACCTTTGTCTATGCTTATCCTCAGAAACAAAAACAAAAACAATTGTGGATTGATATCCTTGGCCTTAAACCTACGGCTTCTGAAGCTTAGATTCTTATGGGCGACTTCAATAATATTTGTGCCCCTAGTGAAAAATTAGGTGGCTCTACTACTTTGCTTTTTTATTTGGCAGATTTTAATGGCTTTATAAATGATTGTGAAACTATTTCTCTTAGTGTTGCCGGTATTCCCTTTACTTGGTGCAATGGTCATAGAGACAATTCAGTCATTTATGAGAGACTTGATCGTGTCTTAGTAAATCCTAATTGGTTGAAACTTTATCCCAATTGTACTCTTCATAATCTCCCCATTCGTAGATCAGATCATGGTCCAATCTTTTTATCGTGCCAGTCTAGGAAAAGAAATAACCCTAGAGCCTTCAAATTTGAAGCTATATGGTTATCCCACCCAGATTTCCATCATATTGTTCTTCAAGCCTTGAGTTTAGATTACCAAGGAAATTCCTCCCAACAAGGTAATACTTGTTGTCGAACTTTCCAACAGCTCCTTAGAAAGTGGAATCGTGAGGTTTTTGGTAATCTCTTTAATAAAATCAATTCTTTTCAAGAGGAGCTACAGATTATCCAAGACTAGTTAGCTATTAAACAAACTGACCCCTACCTGATGAATAAAGACTGCAATATTAACCAGAACCTAAAGCAACTTCTCAAGCAAGATGAGCTTTTTTATGCCCAAAAGCTAGGACCAATTGGTTGAATTTAAGGGATAAGAACACTCGCTATTTTCATACTCAAGCCCTTATTAGAAGAAAGAGAAACCAAATCTTAAAGCTCAAAGACTATCAAGGCAACTGGGTGGAAGATGAGAGCCTTGTCCAGTTGATTGTGGATGCCTTTAAAAAAAAGGTTTACAGCCTCTAATGCCCCTAGTCAAAGCTCTCTTAATAGTTACACTGAGGTCATCCAACCCTGCATTTCTGCTTCTGATAATGATAGTCTATTAGCTCCTGTGTTTGATTTGGAATTTCATAATGCTATTAAAAGCATCGGTGCTCTTAAAGATCCGGGTCCAAATAGGGTGCATGCCATTTTTTACCATAATTGTTGGAATAATACAAAACACCTTCTCAAAAATTTGGTTGATGACTTCTTTAATCAAAACATATCTTTGAAAGAAATTAACCATACCAATATTGCTCTCATTCCCAAAGTTAATGGCCCTGAAACTATGACTCACTTTAGACCTATAAGTCTTTGCAATGTAACTTACAAAATCATTACTAAGATTATCATTAATAGGCTTAAACCCATCCTCTGTAAGTGCATATCCAAAAATCAAGGTGCTTTTGCCCCTGGTCGGTCTATCTTTGATAATATTTTGATTGCTCATGAATTGTTTAATGATTTCAAATGAAGGAAAGGTTCTAGAGGATCCATGGCAGTTAAGCTTAATTTGGAAAAAGTTTATGATGTTCTTGATTGGTCTAATATTAAGGCTTGTCTCCTCCAATTTGGTTTTTGTGTCAAGTGGTGTGATAGGATTATGAATTGTATTACTAGTACGTCGTTTTCGGTTTTAGTTAACGGCTCCCCTTCAGACTATATCACCCCTTCTAGGGGCATTAAACAAGGGGACCCTCTTTCCCCATACATCTTCATTTTATGCATAGAGCCTTTTATTAGGCATTGTAATACTCTAGCTCTTGCCTCCAAGACTAATGTGGGCATTTTGTCCTTGCCAAGAGGTTTTCGTATCTCTAATTTGGTTTTTGCAGATGACTGTTAAATCTTTGCCAAAGCTACTCCTGTGGCTGCTAGAAACATTAATAAGTTGTTATTCTATTTCTCTGAATTGTCTGGTCAGAAAGTTAATCTTCATAAATATACTGTGTATTTCTCTAACAATGTTACAGCTAGCTCAAGATCTAACCTTAGTAGCATTCTGCAAATTCAACACAAAGCCACCATTGGTCATTACCTTGGGATCAGTAATATTGTCTTCTAGAAAGATCCTCTCAATGCCAAAACCATGATTGAAAGAATTAAGGGTAAGTTTGCTAGTTGGAAGGCTCAAACCTTGTCTCGGGCGGGTAGGCTCACTTTGATTAAGGCAAGTGTTTCTGGCACCCCTAAACACACCTTATCTTGCTTTAAATGCCCTCCTGAAGTTAGTAAAAAAATGAACTCTACATGTAGGAAATTTTTCTAGGGCAACCAAACAAAAATCCCTCCTGTCTCTTGGAAAGAGATTTGTGTTCCATGGGAGGGCTTGGAGTGAGATTGGCTTAGATTGTAAGACTAAAATACCTTCAAAAAGAAAATTTCTTAGCCCTAAAAAAGAAGGCTTCTCATTCCTCAGCTTGGCAAGCAATTTTAGATGCAAGATTTGTTCTTAACTTGGGTATCAGGTGTACTGTGGGAAATTGTAAGTCCATTCTTTTTGGGACTGCCCACTGTGTTTTTCCTTTCCCCATTCTTGACCTGATTCCTAGTACCCAAAGAAGCTCTCTTAACCTCCAGCTAGTTGTTGCTGATTTTTAACTGATCAACGTTGGAATGTAGATAAGCTTAAAGAGGTTGTTGACGAAGATATTTTGTACAAAATTATTTCTATCCCCTTTCCTCTAGCCCCCTTGGAAGATAAATTATTTTGGGGCCCTAACTCTAAAGGAATTTTTACTATTAAAAGTGCTTATAATGTGCATGTACAGGATGAAATTTCTCATCCTCAAGCAGCGCTTCTTAAGAAAATGTGGGGGCTCACTATCCCCCCTAAAGTCAAGATTTTCTCATGGTTACTTATTAGGAAAAGACTTCAAGTGCAGAGTTATTTGCACAGATTTCTCCCCCACATCAATCCGGAGTGCCCCCTATGCAACTCCTACAGGGAAACCATTAATCATATGTTCTCTACTTGCCTCTTCACTCAAAGTATTTGGAGCTGCACCAACATGGTTCCTGTGTCTACCTCCTCAAATTTTGATTTTCTCACTTGGCTGGGCACACTCCTGGCTTGTTCAACTTCTGATGGCCCCAACATGCTCTCTAAAGCTCTACTCTTATGTTGGCAAGTTTGGGAAGCTAGAAATAATCTTATTTTCAAAGATGTTACCCCCCACCCTGTTTGTGCTCTAATTGTGGCTGGGCAAGTTGGCATGGAGTACTAGCACCAAAAATTCAAGCGTGTGAAGGGTCCTAAAGCCCATCTTCACATTAAATGGAAGGCTCCCCCATGGGGCTGGGTCAATTTAAACTTTGATGGTTATGTCCGTAATAACTCAGCTGCTTCAGGTTTTGTTATTCGAAACTCTGACAGCCATGTATTGTTGGCTGGAGCCAAGAACATTGGTGACAACACTATCTCTGTGGCTGAATGCATGGCTCTACGTGATGGCCTTGCTTATGCGATCCACAGAGGCTGGGGCAATATTCTTGTGGAAGGGGATTAAAGTTTATCATTGATTGTGTTAATCAGGCTGCGGATCCGCCGTGGAGTATGTTGCATTCCTAAGAGGACACAAATTAATGTGCAAACAACCAATTAAAAATACCCGCAAGTGCACGAATCTATTGAAGTATAGATTATGTAAGTACGGGGTCGATCCCACGAAGAACTTGTCGGCTTCCTATAAGTTCTAATTTGAGTACGTAAAGAACACTTAATTGACACACCACAAATGCACAAATGCAAAATGGAAACTAAAAATGAGTAAAGAAGTGTAAAAGAAATGAAACAACACAAGAAAACTAAACAAAAACACAAACAGCATTTTCTATCACCCTTTTATCACCCATTTATCACCTATGAACAGTGCTAAAGCGACCGGTCGTCAGGTAAAAGCGACCGGTCGTTTTTGGGCAGATTCGAAACTCAAAATTTGACTTGAAAAGCGACCGGTCGTCAGGTAAAAGCGACCGGTCGTTTTTGGGCAGATTCGAAACTCAAAATTTGACTTGAAAAGCGACCGGTCGTCAGGTAAAAGCGACCGGTCGTTTTTGGGCAGATTCGAAACTCAAAATTTGACTTGAAAAGCGACCGGTCGTCAGGTAAAAGCGACCGGTCGTTTTTGGGCAGATTCGAAACTCAAAATTTGACTTGAAAAGCGACCGGTCGTCAGGTAAAAGCGACCGGTCGTTTTTGGGCAGATTCGAAACTCAAAATTTGACTTGAAAAGCGACCGGTCGTCAGGTAAAAGCGACCGGTCGTTTTTGGGCAGATTCGAAACTCAAAATTTGACTTGAAAAGCGACCGGTCGTCAGGTAAAAGCGACCGGTCGTTTTTGGGCAGATTCGAAACTCAAAATTTGACTTGAAAAGCGACCGGTCGTCAGGTAAAAGCGACCGGTCGTTTTTGGGCAGATTCGAAACTCAAAATTTGACTTGAAAAGCGACCGGTCGTCAGGTAAAAGCGACCGGTCGTTTTTGGGCAGATTCGTTTTCTCTGTTTTTCAGTTTCGACCTCTGTCCAGTGTTTTGCCTATAACTTTCCAACCGTACGTCCAAAATTCACGTTCTTTATACGGTTGGATTCAGCACAGAAAATGGAAGAACACAACGCGGACCAAAAGTCCAAAATAATTACAGAAAGAAATAAAATTCAGTAACAAAGACACGTAACGTGTCAAACACGCAACTCACACACACATTGGGGGGGGTTTTGATTTGGTTCAAGTGATCTATTTCTATTGCATGTAAGTAAATGGACTTCGAATTTAAATGAGAATGGAAGAGATGAATTATCAAGATGTGAAATCAAAATGTAACAAACACTAGGGTTTCGGAATCCACCCTAAACAATTCTACCAATGTTCATGGATACTCAAGTGATGAACTCTAAACGTGTTGATGAAGATGTTCGCAATCAAGACCATGGGTCGTAGCTCAAGACGCATTGATTCTCTCTAATATACGTAAAGTGCATGGTTCGTGCTACAATACTTGTGCCCTCCTCATAACCGAACCTAGGTATGGTTCGTACTTCGATTCAATTACAAGGAGAACCCATTAAGTTCAAAGAGAATATGAACATCACAAGAATCCTAATAGCATGGTGTTTACATTAGGTATTCAAGAAACCAATTCACATGGATGATTCTTACTTCATCCATTCATTGCTTAGGATAACATGAGGATACACATAATCCCAACAATCTCAAAGCTATAAAATGTCAAGAACTAACTCAAAATAGTGGGTGAATAACATGAAAAATCATGTGTAAAAATGAACCGAACAGAGTATTTGCACCTTTATCCAGGATATAAAGCTTCTCATTTCCTTTTGTGTAGCTCTGTTGTTCAATCATATCTAACGCGAGGCGAACTTTACAACGGATGCCGTTGCTAACTTGGGCCATGGGCTGACTGTTGCGTAGATTTAGCTCCACCAAAATGGATTAAGCTGCATCCTCAACTTGTGATACTCGCAAGTGCACGAACCGTTGGTAGTATAGCATATGTAAGTGCGAGGTCGAT
>NW_018921624.1:322818-341658 GCF_002207925.1 Prunus avium | reverse complement strand
CAATATGACCTACGGAACTGGACTGGCAGGGGGCTGTAGCCATAATGAATTTGTCTTTAAGCTCTTCATCAATTCATCCAAATTAGGCCTTAACATGCTTGAATTGCATGAATTATGTTCTCCAAAGCCATCATTGTTACCTAAAGCTCAATTAACTGAAAGATAAACACAAAAAGGATTAAAAGCACAAGTTTAACTCAAAAACATAACCAAATCATAAGCTAGAAGGGTAAGAAATAATATACAATTATGAACCGATCACTGACCCCTTCTAAGCTGTGGGAGACGGGCTTGCCTTTGAATTGTTCGGTTCCTTTCTTTTTCGACCTTTTTGGGCCTGCGTGCCCTCGTTTTTTTTGCTTGTAATTTCCCCTTTTCACATTTTTTTTTTTATAAAAAAAAGCCTTTGTAATTTGATTATACCCACACCCACTCCCCCTCATTTCTCCTATTGTCTGCTACCCAAACTCCTTAAAAAATTAGAGTCATTGATTAATGCTTAATTACAAGCATATATGAATTTTTTTTGGCTTGTGATGCCCCTGTAATTTGACTTGCATGAAATGAAAATGAATTTATCAAGTGTATATTTTCTTTTCGTTGAAGTTTATCAAGTTATATATGCAATGATATTTATTACATATTAATATAAGTCTAATCTTTACTTTTGTTTGCTCAGATTGGTGTATCATTAAAAGAAGATTGAAGCATACTTTATTTGCTCAAAAGTATCTAGGTAACTAGTGTAGACAAGATATAACAAGGTTTCTAAAAAACCCTAGTCGCACTTTAGTCCCCTTTCTCCTTGCCGATAACCAACCGCAAGGAACCTAAGGGGGGATGTGGTCACTGCCCCTCTTCCCCAACGCCCATCTTCCCCTTCCTCTCCTCATCTCCCCTTCTTTTTCTCCCATCTTTTCCCTTCCTCTTATCCCCTCTTCTCCTCCCTTCCCCATCCCCAGATAGTCTAGATCTGTTTGGATCTAGGTATGTTTGTCTGTTTGTTTTGTTTGATTGTTTTTGCAGTGTTCTATGTGGTTGGTGTTGTCTTTGTCTTGACAACCGCGATAGTAGTGACGCCGGAATGTATCTCTCCTCAGGAGAGCTGTGATACTTGGTGGCTGATGTTTTGTTTCTGTTTCAACGGCAAAGGCAACAGCGACGCTGGTGGTAGTTTGTTGGGATGATGTGCTCTTCTCTAACTGCGCTGACCAAAGAACTATGCTTGGTCATAGGGGGTTTTCTTTGTCCGGTTCTTAGTTGAAGTTGAGTGTTCCTCATGGGTCCTTTTATTGTTGTTTATGTGGTGACGATGAATTGTGTCTCTCCTCAAGAGAGTTGTGATACCTAGTGGATGATGTTTTGTCTCTATTTCAATGGCGGCAGCATCAATGACGCTGGTGGTAGTTGTTGGGATGTGGTCCTCTTCTTTACTATGCGCTAACCAAAAACTATGCTTGATCATAGGAGGTTTTCTTTGTCTGGTTATGAGTTGAAGTGGAGTGCTTCGTAGAGGTTCTTTTACTGTTATTTATGTGTTCCTCCTACGTGTTCCCTCCTAGTTTATGCTATGGTATGCCTTGCAGTTTGTGTGGGTGTCAAAGTACCATGATTTTGCTCATAGAAGGCTTTTTTTGACAGTTGGGATGTTCTGCAGTCCTCTCATATAGGTTTACTGTGTTGGTCTATAGTTGCGGTTCTCGTCGGAGGTCTATGTGTTAGTTTTCGTTTTTGATTTGTTCTTTTATTGTAATGGTCCAAAGTTACCTGAATTGGACTCTCTTGTTAGTCCATGACATGTGTAGTACTCTTTTCTCCCCAGGGGTTTGTCCCAAGAGGTTGTCCTAAGAAGGTTTTAACGAGGCCATTGTATCATATCGTTCTTTGTACGTCTTTGGTTCTATGAATGAATTCTCTTTCTTAAAAAAGACAAAAAGAAAAAAAGAGTATCTAGGTAACTACACAACACTAAAATTTGGGACTTTCTTTTTTCGCAAGTATTTATTTGTCCTAATGGCCTTTTCTCAAGTGCTTATTTGGCTCTATTATTGTTGTCGTTTACTTGTTCAATGGCGGAGCCTTTGTTAAGGCCTGAAGGGGCTCCCCCATCTATATAATAATAAATTGTTTGTGGTCCCCTTACAAAAGAAAAGATGCGTTTCTCTCTCTTTACAACTAAAAGAGTAAGTGATTTCTTTACAAAATAGAAAGACTTAGTAATTTTGGGGCCCACTAATATATTAATAAAAAATAAAAGTAGCCAATCAAATAAAGTTTCAAAAATTCTCCTTTATCAAATAGGAAGTAGACTTTCCACAAACTCTTTGATTATATACATTAAAAAGGAAATTGCAAAAAAGTTTAGTATTGACTCAATTATAGATGGTTTTCAAGATATGAAAGAACGACAAGTGTTATTTTGATACCTAATTGAACAAACAATTGTTTTCTGCCTTTTATTTTTCCAAACATTGTTAAGGTTGAAAAATTGAAATTTTTTAATGTCTTATTTGGTTTATATGTTGGCCCCACAACTGTACTTGTTTACATGTTTGATGTAAAGTTGTGAGAATTATGTGTGATATATGATATAGTAGTAAAAGAAGTTTTTCTTACATGTATGATGTAGTAAAATGAAATATTCACAACAAGGAAAGGACAAAGGAAAAAGCAAAAGTTCCGATAATTATGAACTTTGGACCAAGGAAGAAAGTGATTTTCTGTTAGAGTTGTTGATTGATAGTATCAGTCAAGAATGTCATCATAGTAATGGGTCAATAAGTAAGCAAACAAAAGAAAAAAGAGTACTTCCTCGCCTAAATGAGAAAACCGTGTGTCTTAAAACATATAATAATGGGTAAACTGCCGAATTGCCCCATAAACTTGTACATAACTATCAATTTACCCATAATCTTTTTTATATATAGTAAATTAAGGGCTCGAATTAAATTTTATTATCAATGTTCCCCCCACAGTCAAAATTCTCACATTTCATTCATTAATCTGTCCATTTGAGGGTTATTTTGGTAATTCTCAAGTGGTTTTAATTACCCAGGGTTAAATAGGTCAGTTCTCACACTTCACACACTTCTCACATCTCACTCGGTTTGTAGGGTTGGAAATGGACGGAATTGAGGGCTGGAAAGGGACGAAATCGAAGGTTGGAGAGGGACGAAATCAAGGGAATCTGAAAGCTTTTTCATAAAGCTTCTTTTGGCTATGCCGATTCGACGCAACATGAGTCTAGATGTGTTGACTCTAACCATTACAAAACCCAAACACCCATCCTTTTCTAACCATTACAAAATGGCAAGCACCCATCTATTTCTAATCCTTACAAAATGGCAAGCACCCATTCCTTTATAACACTTACAAAATGCCAACTATCCATCCCTTTCTACAGCTGCCCATTGGTGCCTTTATCTTCATTCAAAGTCAACCACATAATAACCCCAAACATGCACAATGACACCCAAAACCATGGGTTTTTCAGCTTCGAATTCCCTTTTTTTTTTTCTTTTTTTTTTTTTTCTGCTTCCAACTTGTTAATTCTCCTAAGCAATCCTAGAATTATTTACTTAGATCTATTGTATATAACAAGGTCACCCCACTCCCACATTTGACAACGATTCTGCAAAGACAAAGTTTTAAAACTTGGAAACTCAAAGCTACAAATTTGAAACCCAAACTTCAAAATTCAACTCACCCACGAACAAACATAAAATCTTCGTCCTTGATGTGAAGAGGTCCAAGAAGTCTGAATTTTTGCAACCCTCCCACAGTAGCAAACTCGTGATGACAACATCCATGAATTACCGTCTTCGAACTCTGAACTCCCTCTGTGTGACCCATCAACGTTGCCAGGTAAGTTCGTCCTCATCTCTCTCTCTCTCTCTCTCTCTCTCTCTCTCTAGATAGATGAAAATTGCTAGAAACAAATGGAGGACCAACCTTGGAAGTTGGAGGTGCAAAATGAGAAGTGAGGTTCACCTGGGTAATTCAATCCAAGCGGAATGACCATAACAACCCTCAAAAGAGAGTCAACGTGAGTCAAATGGACGGATTAATGGATGAAATGTGGGAATTTTGATGATGGGGGAACATGATAATAAAATTTAATTCGAGCCCCTAATTTACTATTTAAAAAAAGAAGATCAAGGGGTAAATTGATAGTTGTGTACAAGTTCGGGAGGTAATTCGACAATTTACCCTATAATAATTACATGAGCCGAATAAGATGGTATAAGAGCAAGTCCAGCAGCTAAGGCTGGACTCGGGCTGGGGGGGGTTAGGGCCAAAAAATCGATTCCAACAACAAAGGCTGGCTCGAGGGCGAGGTGGGGGCCACAAAGAAGGGCTGGCCCGAGAGCAGGTTCAGCCTAAGATCCAAAACAAGGGGCTGACGTCAGCAGCAAAATTTTTTTTAAAAAAATCGAAAAAAATTGAAAAAATATATATATATATTCAGATTTTTTTTTAATAAATACTTAGTCATATTTTTCACTTTCCACACCAAAAATCTTAAAAAAAAATATTGTCCAAATTAATTGTTTAGGTAAACAAATATGTGAAAAAAAAGAAAAAAGAATAGTGTTTCCCCTTTGCCATGGCAATTGCTGGAAACACACATTTCTTTTTGCAAGGACAGCTACTATTTATGTGAATAGTTGCTGCTCTAGCATGACAAGGGCAACTACTGGAAATGCTCTAAGAAGCAACATGACAAAATGACCAAAAGTGACTTTTTACGAATTTTTTTTTTTGTCTTTTTAACTGTCAATTGGTTCGGTCAGACTGACTGTCTGGAACCGTGAACAGGGCCGATCTAGGCCGGTGCGGTCGGTTCTTCAGTTTAGCGGGTAGATTTCCCAGCCCTACTTGTTGCTTACCGCGCCAAATCACACTATTCCTTCTTCATTCACGAACACCGACTGCAACCAAGAAGATCCTAACCCTTAAAAAAAAAGTAGACCGTAACAATTTTACGCGCGATCCTCTCCCTGTACAGTTGGGCCTGTAAAAAATGAGAAGCAAAAACGAGACTAAGCGTTCTAAAGAATCGTCATCAGGTATGTTTCTACGTTCCGACGAGAAAGTCTCTCTCTCTCTCTCTCTCTCTCTCTCTCTCTAGATAGATGAAAATTGCTAGAAACAAATGGAGGACCAACCTTGGAAGTTGGAGGTGCAAAATGAGAAGTGAGGTTCACCTGGGTAATTCAATCCAAGCGGAATGACCATAACAACCCTCAAAAGAGAGTCAACGTGAGTCAAATGGACGGATTAATGGATGAAATGTGGGAATTTTGATGATGGGGGAACATGATAATAAAATTTAATTCGAGCCCCTAATTTACTATTTAAAAAAAGAAGATCAAGGGGTAAATTGATAGTTGTGTACAAGTTCGGGAGGTAATTCGACAATTTACCCTATAATAATTACATGAGCCGAATAAGATGGTATAAGAGCAAGTCCAGCAGCTAAGGCTGGACTCGGGCTGGGGGGGGTTAGGGCCAAAAAATCGATTCCAACAACAAAGGCTGGCTCGAGGGCGAGGTGGGGGCCACAAAGAAGGGCTGGCCCGAGAGCAGGTTCAGCCTAAGATCCAAAACAAGGGGCTGACGTCAGCAGCAAAATTTTTTTTAAAAAAATCGAAAAAAATTGAAAAAATATATATATATATTCAGATTTTTTTTTAATAAATACTTAGTCATATTTTTCACTTTCCACACCAAAAATCTTAAAAAAAAATATTGTCCAAATTAATTGTTTAGGTAAACAAATATGTGAAAAAAAAGAAAAAAGAATAGTGTTTCCCCTTTGCCATGGCAATTGCTGGAAACACACATTTCTTTTTGCAAGGACAGCTACTATTTATGTGAATAGTTGCTGCTCTAGCATGACAAGGGCAACTACTGGAAATGCTCTAAGAAGCAACATGACAAAATGACCAAAAGTGACTTTTTACGAATTTTTTTTTTTGTCTTTTTAACTGTCAATTGGTTCGGTCAGACTGACTGTCTGGAACCGTGAACAGGGCCGATCTAGGCCGGTGCGGTCGGTTCTTCAGTTTAGCGGGTAGATTTCCCAGCCCTACTTGTTGCTTACCGCGCCAAATCACACTATTCCTTCTTCATTCACGAACACCGACTGCAACCAAGAAGATCCTAACCCTTAAAAAAAAAGTAGACCGTAACAATTTTACGCGCGATCCTCTCCCTGTACAGTTGGGCCTGTAAAAAATGAGAAGCAAAAACGAGACTAAGCGTTCTAAAGAATCGTCATCAGGTATGTTTCTACGTTCCGACGAGAAAGTCGTTTTGCGTTTTCTTGTTTGGTTCTGTTTGGTTTTTTGTCTGGTTATCATTTACTTGAATTTGGGTTTTAATTGTGTTGTGGCATTCTTGAACTTGTAAATATTTCCCTTTTTTTGGAAAAAAAAATGTTTTAGTTAACGAACGAAGAAACGGTTAGATTAAAATGGTTGTGTGAGTGTTCTTGATTTGAAGAGTGTATTGAGTTCTGCGGGTTGATTTCGTTTTGTAGTGCAATTTGGTATTTAAGTTTTCATAAATATTCCTGTTTGTTTGGTTGCTGAGAACTTGTGGGAAAAAGAGAAAGTGAAATTGCAAATTTTTATTTATCTTGTTGAGGTGGAATTGGATTAAACATTAGTGTCCACTTCACCAGATGCAGCAGCAGTTCTTGGCTTAGTTTAGTTGAGTGTTTTTATTTGGAACAAATAGCAGAAGCCACTTGGAGTAATTTAATGGAAATCCCCAGTTGTGTGGAACCAAAGCTATTGTTGGTTTGAACTGTGCTTTGCTTAGGGAGTCTTAAAAAGTTGTGTATTGAAGTTAATACTTAATCTTGATTTCAGGAACTCTTGCCGACGTATCACTGGAGGCTGTGGGCAAACTTCTGAGGCGTTGCAATAAAACTGGGAGAAAAAAATTTGAGAATAGTGTGCATCAATGTGATTCAATTGGAAAGGTTTGCCCGTTTATTTTTGTTATGAGCACACACGTATGTGAAAATTAATTTTTTGACATTTGGAGGCTTTGTCTTATGTTGGTTGTATTTCAGCCAGAGTGTGGGGGAAAAAGAGATGAAGAAGATTTGGATTCAAGAGTCAGAGGGAATACTTTGGAAACTGCGGGTGGTAGTAAAGATGCAAAGAGAAAGGTCTCTTGGGAAGAGAAAGTTGATCGGGAAAGCTTTCAGTGCAGTTTTACAGACACTAGGGAAGAACTGGATGACTCAGATTGGGAAGATGGCCCAGTTCCCATTTTAAATTCCATGGGCGATCATGAAGTGACTATTGAATTAAATGAGACACCAGATTCTACAAGAAGGAAACGTATTCGTCGGGCTTCTGCTGAAGATAAGGTGAATTACAGATTTTCATGTGGAATTTGATGTGGCATTTTGTTTCATTATACCTTCCTTTTGTCATGACTCAATGCCAAAAGGGTTTGAACTTCTCTGGTTTTCTTGCAGGAATTGGCTGAGCTTGTTCATAAGGTTCATTTACTTTGTTTACTTGCACGGGGAAGATTGATTGATAGAGCTTGTGATGACGCTCTTATTCAGGTAGGTTGGTTTTGGTAAATAATGATCTTAATATTTGCTACATGAACTTACATGTTGAATTTATCAAAGAAAATAAAAGATACCACTAACATTAAATGTATAGCTTGTGACGATGCTCTTCTGCAGGTCGTTGTTTCTTGTATATTATGATAATTGTTGGCATTGTCATCCTGATAATCCGAGCATCTCAAAAGTCCATTGTTACTTGTATTATTGTTTTTCATTTTACCATAACATAACAGTGATAACACTAATTACAAAAATTGGGCCTTGTTTGAGGTCTTCTATTCTTAAAAGCTACCTATGTGGCAGGCTACTTTACTTTCTCTTCTTCCAGTGCACTTGCTGCATATATCAAAGGTTGCAAAACCTACTGTAAAGGATTTGCGTCCCCTAGTCTTTTGGGTATGGCTTTAATTTTACTTTATTTTCTTGCATTATGCATCCTGACTTTGTTTGTAGATTAATGGAATACAACTGTTCTATCTTGTTTGATTCGTTCACATCTAATTCGCAGTTTCAAAATAACTTCTGTGTTAGAAGTACAAGTGTGAGCAGATCATTTTGTTCGGCTCTGACTTTTGCTCTTGAAACCCGTGAAGGGACTCAAGAAGAGGTCAGTTTTTTCTAATATCATTTCACAAGGGTTTTTAAATTTGACTGAATTTCTTTGGATTCAATTATCTTTTGTAGACCTAGTCACTAGTTGTAAACTGGTACCTATGAACTATTGGAGTCTGATAAAAAAGTTAGTCTACATTTTTGAGTGATATTCTTTTATTATAATGGTTGCATTGTTTTCTGTAAGTTAATTAGTGCTCTAAGAATATCATTTTTGTTGCAGATTGCTGCGTTGTCTGTGGCACTCTTTAGAGCTTTAAATCTGACAACCCGGTATGATATCTGTTATGACAAAACTGAGAATATTGTGTTGTCCTTGCTGATAACCAGTGCTTTTGAATATAATTATCTTTTGTCTAAATTTTCAATGTGGTGACTTTTCTGGAGTGAAAAGAGAGAAAAAATCATTCTTATTGAAGACTTTCTCCTTAAGGCTTCTTGCTTGCTTCTTCAGCTTCTCCTCATTGAAAATTGGACTACAAAAAGTCCCCTAAGATTTCTAAGAATATTGCTGTCTGTTCTATTGTTTTTTGAAATGAGGATGACCTTCTTTAAAAATGTCAAGTCAGTATAACTTACATTTCTAGAAGCTGATATCTTTAGTGAAGCAGAATATCCTTGTACCCATCATTCCATTATAACATTTGATAATTTGTTATAGAAAATTTCAATTTTGCTTTCCATATCTGATTTGTCACATAGAAGATCGCCTGGAGCAATCACTTAGAGTGCTATTGATTTCCTAGGAACTTTGTAGGAAGGCATAATTTGAGCTTTAGAGAGTATTCTTGCACGCTGGAATTTTGAAGTGAGGATATTGATGATCTAAGAAGTATAAAAATCTTAGCCTCTTTTAAATATTTGGTTGATGACTTGATAGCACTAGATTTGCTCATACAAAATATCAATTCTATATTTTTCACTCTTGTCTGTTGGTTGCTTGGCAGGTTCGTGTCCATTTTGGATGTTGCCTCCTTAAAACCAGATGCTGACAAGACTGAATATTCTAGTGAAGATGCAAGAAGATCAAGTAGGGGAATATTCAGTACTTCAACTCCAATGGTGGCTAGAAAACAGGATGTCTCTGTGTCTCTTGGTAAATCACCTTCATGTAATGAGAGAGACAATGTCTGTGGAACTTCTCAGATGGGTTCATGCAGAAGTAAGGACTGCCACCCAACAAGTAACAACACTCAGCCCAAAGGTTCTTGTAATGCTTATGAGGTGAATGATAGAATGCTAGATACATTAGCTTGTGAGGCACATGATGATATCTCTGAAGCAGTCCTTAATAAGAAATCACAGGGATTAAAGAGGAGAGGGGATCTTGAGTTTGAAATGCAGTTGAAAATGGCACTTTCTGCTACAGCAGCGCCAACTGCAGATAGCGAAATGGGTTCAGGTGTGAAATACTTGAATGGTAATGAAAATTTCTCTTACTCAAAAAGAATGAAAAGAATTGTTAGCGAAGAATCACAAAACTCGTCCCAGAGTATCTCTACTGCAGTTGGATCGAGAAAAGTAGGTTCTCCTTTGTATTGGGCAGAAGTATACTGCAAGGGGGAAAACTTGACTGGAAAGTGGGTGCATATTGATGCTATTAGTGCAATTATTGATGGAGAGCAGAAGGTTGAAGCTCTAGCTGCAGCATGCAAAACATCTTTGCGATATGCTGTTGCTTTTGCTGGGAATGGGGCTAAAGATGTGACTCGCAGGTTATTTCATTGTCTTTGATTTTATCTATATTCACCATTACTATTATGCTATGCAGTTACTTTAATCTAATTGTTGCGTACTTTTTTACACACTATCAACTTCCTACAAGCTTTGTGCTGCAAAAAGTGTGAGTCCATACCATGGGTTGCATGTTGTTTAAATTCGTTGTTCCTGAGCTGGGACCGATTCCAGATGCCATGGTAGTGCTTAGACATGCTTCAAGTTTCTTGATGCAATTCAGAATGCATAAATGGACTAAATTAAAGGCCTGGTATGGATATTTTGAGTTCATATGTAAAAAATCTTCCTTTTCTTCTTCTTTTAAACATCTGATCATCTGTTGTGCACATCTGCACTATAGGATGTGAACCCATGCTATTCACTCGGTAATGGTTGCAAAAAGAAAAGGCTCCTGGGGTATTATGATGTATCACTGAAAAAAAAAGTGACCAAGGGTACTTGATTTCTTTTTGTCATTTGTTTACTAAACATGATTTGTATTTGACATCATAAATCACCAGAACCAATGGTCATCATGTTGTATTATTTTTCTGGCTTTCTTTCTTCTCTATGTCTCTCTCTGTCTCCTTCTCTCCTTGAGTGTGTGTGTGTGTGTATGGCCTGCTCAGACACCAACACAACAACATAGACGGGAGAAAATTCTGAGGGGGCAACATTCTTCAATGTATGGGTATCTGATGCTTTCCTCATTGATTGATCAATTGTCAATTCAACCCATTTAAAGTAAATCTACAAGCAGTACAGACTGTTCTTATTGTGTGTTAGATTGGGAAATTCCTCAGGGTTACATCAAGAAGCTTCGAGATGTGTTGGATTGCCTCAAGGTTTGAAGATCTATTCATTGATTTGAATACTTTCTTATGCTCGTGTAGTCACAGGTTAAACCATTTTAACTCTTGAACTCCAGTTGACTCTTTCTCTGTGGAGTTGGCCACACCCTATGGGGTTTTGCGCACATCTTGCAGAGTGTACTGCGCCTTTTTTTTAAATGAATTCCAAACAGTGATTTTGTCTTTTTGTGTTGGAGCTGGCATTTTTATTAAACGGTTCAGTTGATCATCTGCTTATTAACTTCATTCCTGCGAGATTTGAGAGAGAATTCCTCAGAGATTGAAACTCTTTTCCTTCTCCCCTTGGTTGCGTTCTCTCCACAGAGAGGAAGACCTAGAACAGTTCTCTAATGTTTTCTCTACCATTGTGCAACATCACCACCATGACTTTGTTTGTAAATCTTCTCCAGTGACAATCACCACATGACTCACTTAAAGAAGTGCTTAGATTGTTCATAGTGTTTGGTTGATTGTGATGTGAATTTCTGCTGTGAAGTCCCAAAGATTTCAGTTGAAATTTCTGTATATTTGTAATGTGTAAGGTTTTATGGGTTACCATAATCCCTATTTAAATTTTAATGGATTTATGCAGTACCAGGAAACTAAGGGTGGATGTAAGCAACAGGCCGAACCGCCTAAAGTTGCTCTTTTTCTTTGTTGTGCATGCTGAATCGTGTTATTTTCTAGTTCTAAGGCTTGTTTAACAGTGCTTACTATTATGAAATTTAGTATACTTTACGTGCATTAGTTTTGATTTAACCTGTGCTTTTCATGCTCCTGTTTTTGTGCATTTTATCTGGAGTTTTGAACATGGTTTTGCAGAGTTTGAAACGGGGTTGACTGACTGGAATCCCAGTCAGGTCCGTCACATTTCCAGCCAACTTTTAATTCACAATTTCTAAATAATTATATTTTGATCCTGGTTTCTATTGGATTTTTACCCACATTTTTTCCGATCAAAATCATATCCTGTAGGAGGCCCTTTATTTGTTAAATAGTGTAGATCATTACAAATGCCCACCTGTCGTAGTGATAATCGGGGTTGAAGCTGTGTCTGACAGGAGTTTATAATAGTGTAGGTCATTAGTAAATGCTCACCAATCGTTGTTATTGTTGGTGTTGTTATTGTTGTTATTATTATTGTTATTGTTGCTGTTGCTGTTATTATTGGTCTTACTACTTTCAATCATCCTCAATACCAACTTGGTCACCCTGCAGGTACTGTCTGAAGTGGTATCAGATAGCATCCCAACGAGTCAATTCAATATGGTGGGATGCGGTATTGGCACCATTGAGAGATTTCGAGGTGACAGCAACAAGCGACAGCGTCCATTTGGAGAAAGAACACACTGGATCCTCATCAGGACATGAACAAGCTAAATCCTTAAACATCTCTGACAGAGCAGTGATTGCTACCAGAAACTCTCTCGAGGATATGGAGTTGGAAACTAAGGCATTAACTGAGCCTCTTCCAACTAATCAGCAGGTATAGTGAATTGATATTGTTATATTACAAGATGTAAGTTGCGTAGCTGCATGTTTTTTCATTGCTTGATCATTTGAACTTCCATACACAGGCCTATAAAAACCATCAACTATATGCCATTGAAAAATGGCTTACCAAAGATCAGGTACTTCATCCGAAGGGCCCCATTGTGGGTTTTTGTTCGGGTCATCCAGTTTACCCTAGGACATGTGTGCAAACACTAAGGACAAGAGAAAGATGGCTACGGGAGGGGCTGCAAGTTAAAATCAATGAGCATCCTGTGAAGGTCTGGTTTGGTTGATAGTATTTGGAGTACTTCTTTGATGCATTAACTCTATTCGGTTTATTGCTGTTCATTGTTGTTTACATATTTGCTTCCCTCCCCTCCCATTTCGTTTCTTCAGGAGTTGAAACGTTCTTCAAAAGTCCACAAAGTACAGGACCCTGAATCTGATAATTTTGTTGGGGGTAATTCAAAACGAACTATCGAACTTTATGGCAAGTGGCAACTCGAACCCTTGGATCTGCCTCATGCTGTTAATGGGATAGTGCCAAAGGTGAATTGCTTCTAAAGTTTCCGTGGATGTTCATTCATATTGGAAGTGTTATGAATAAAGCATCATTTTCTTCTTCTGTTTCTATTTTCAATTTTTTTTCCCACACTGCAAGCTAGTACTGCACTTTTCCTTCCATCTGACAAAATTGTATTTATGCACAGGTTATATTTTCAGCATTCTAGTGAGGTTAAAAATGCTGTTATTTAATCTATGTCTCTCTCTCTCTCTCTCTCTCTCTCTCTCTCTCTCTCTCTCTCTCTCCCCTCGTTTTTAAACATTTGCTCGAGAATGAATAATAGTAATAGCTACTTCAGTAATAGTCAGTTTGGTTGTTCTTCAGTTCTAAATGGAGCTTCTTGTTACTGACAAATTCCATTTTTGATGCATAGAATGATCATGGTAATGTGGAAGTATGGTCTGAGAAGTGCCTTCCGCCAGGGACTGTGCACTTGAGATTGCCAAGGGTGTTTTATGTTGCCAAGAGGCTGGAAATTGATTATGCTCCAGCCATGGTTGGTTTCGAATTCAAAAATGGTCAGTCATATCCTGTCTTTGATGGTATAGTAGTATGTGCTGAGTTCAGGGATGCAATAGTGGAGGTAAACTACATAGCTACCTTGATAAATTTGTATTTTTCTTGTGATTCAGTTTTATTTGGTGCCTTTCATTATTCAAAGCCCCTGAATCGTACCTCAAATCTTCCCAATGGGAAGGTGTTTTATTTTGTTTACTCTGAAGATGAATTGCCATTTGTCCATCAAAGTTGTTTGCGAATTTTCCAAAATTTTGTCCGTTTTCTTGATTCAATTGTCAGCACATTTCACCTAGAGATCTTGACCGAGTGTTTGGGCCACTTGTTCTTTAGGCATATGCAGAGGAAGAGGAAAGAAGAGAGGCTGTAGAAAAGAAAAGAAATGAAATGCAGGCAATTTCGCGGTGGTATCAGCTTCTCTCTTCCATTGTAACTCGTCAAAGGTTAGAAAACCTCTATGGGGATTCCTCCTCATCTGTGGCATCAGTTAGCACCAAAAGTGTGAACAGTAAGTTAGATGTACAGGTTGGTGGTAGTCTGAATGATGAGCAATCTCTTGCATGCCAACAAGCTGTGCATGAAAATAGGCCGGCTGGTCCACCAGCTGCCATGCCGGAAAACCATGAGCATGTATTCTTGACAGAAAATCAGAGTTTTGATGACAACTTGGTGGTGACAAAGAGGTGTCATTGTGGGTTCACGGTGCAAGTGGAAGAACTGTAGTATTTCCACATAAACAATATTCTTTGTTGAATTAAAATTATGATGCTGCTTGTCATTTAAGGACGTGGGCTGAGCTCAGAATGAAGAACGAACTTCCATGTGTTTTTGACGTTTTAAGTGCATTCTGACATTAGTCATGGTGAGTTTGATGAAATGTAAATGCAATAGGATAGTGATGTGTAGAAAATTTGAGGCTATCCTCATGTTTATAGTTCAATTTTCTGTCTCACTTAACTTTTGTTTTTATTGCATTTTGGGTAATCGGAGTTAAAACAAAGGTTTACTAAGGGAGATGGATGTTTTATTACTTCTCGATTGTATTCTTTTAGCATTTTCTTAGGACATCGGATCATTAATTTATACAAGGCACCCATAATTTCATAAATAAATCAAACTTTTGGTAGATTTTTGGTTGAAGGAATATTCAGTTTACAACTCAATCCAAGTGGGTGAATGGCTGAGTTCTGAAGTACCAGCAATGGAGCAATCACAATGCACAACCAATGCCCAATGGTCCTTGGGAGTTATGAACATTAAAAGTAGGATATCCATGATGAAACCTTAAATTTATTTAATTCCAACTGAATTTGAACCCCACAGCAGAACAATTTGAACAAAAATCCTTCATCAATTGCACACCACATTCAACGCAAAATATGGAGGGTTCCACGGTCCACCTTTAAGCCCCCACATGAAGTCACCATGGGACAAAAAGGCCTTCAAGAAAGAGACACACCAACAGATAAAGACTAATAAAGGCCCCATAAATATTAAATATAGAGCAACCACTTTGCACAAAGTAACGGCCTTGTAAAAGAAAACAGTTTTATTTTGTGTAAGAGACCTGTCGTTCAAGTAGTTAAAACGTAAAAGCATTTATTTTTGCACCGGGATTCTAACTTCTGATACCCCCTTCCCCACAATATCACTTGTATAAAAAAGAAAAAGAAAAAGATGCTCTGTTTGGTAAAAGATACTGAACAAACGACACTGAACTCAACTATATTAAACTACTCATTGCCAACATAATCATTAAACATCCTCCTAAAAATACCCAACTTTCAAATAAACCTCGAATAACCCAAATTAGCCTTTAGAAAGCACAGCCAAACATCCTCCTAAAAATACCCAACTTTCAAATAAACCTCGAATAACCCAAATTAGCCTTTAGAAAGCACAGCCAAGCAACATGAAATTATGACCCCCCAAAAAAAAAAGCTGAAATTTTGGCACAAGAATTATAAGATCACAACAACAATGAAATGAAATCCCCAATCATATAATTAGTAGCAGTCATGTCATACCCCCTCCAAAAACTAGAAAAACCAACAGAGCCTCAAGCAACTGCATTACATTGTACAGGCTAGCGGTTAAGACATGACACAGCTAAACTAACAACACAACATCCAATTCTACAAAACACAGGGGGAGAGACACTAAAAGTGGTAATAAAAATCTATTGCTCAACACTAACTTCAGCACTCAATGAATCCTTAACCTTTGGAGGCCTACCCCTTGGCCTCCCGGGCATTGTATCTGTCACCGTGGCCGAGCCACTTAAGCCTCCGGTAGGCTTAGCCATCTTCCTTGGCCGCCCTCTTGGCTTCCCACTCCCTGAAGACACCTTAACCTTGGGAGGCTTTGGGGGCGCATTGGGGTCCTTAGGAGGGCGGCCCCTAGGCCTTGTTGGACCCAACACAGCGTCTGGTGGCAGTGAATCCTTGGGTTTTGGTGGCCTTCCACGCCCCCGCCTCGGGGGTGCATTAGGATCCGGCTTGGTGTAGTTGTTTTTCCAGAATACCAGCTCCCCACTATCTTTCATTTTGTTCAGGTGGTGAGAGAGAAGTGAATTGTGGCCGGCTGGCAAATCCCCATACGTTGATTCAATGAACTTTGATATTGAGGATTTGTTCGAGCCATTCTTTTCATTCAATGCTTCAATGGCCTTCAGAATCATCTGAAATACCACAACTGACACATTTTACAACAACAAAAACAAAACGAAAAATCCTTTTTCTTTGTATTGAGAAAATGCTCTTTGGATGAACTTAATGCCCAGAAATAGAAGGCTTTTCAGTCAGCATAATGCAGTTCAAGGGAAAAAAAAAAAAAAACATTGAATTTTTTTTCGGTCCTGGTATACCAAATGATTGAACAGTGTAGCAGAACCCAAATCTATGAAACAATGTGAAATTTTAGGAAAATCCTAAAACTGTAGTCAGAATTTAGATGAAATAAATGGGTAACTTTTTTCAGGAATTTCCAATATTTTTTATTTTTCCTCAATAATTTACCCAAATAAATAAAAGAACCAGGACAACAGGTAGAGGTATTCAGATCAGTAAAAGTTCATTTCTGATGAGGAGTTTGAGAATTAAATGGAACCAAGCGCTCCATTTTTACTCTTTTTTTTTTTTACATGATTTTGGAACCCAACTTAGTCTTCCTTTTTCATAATTAGTCTTCCTTTTTCATAACACAAAATCCAAAAATGTAAATTCAAATCCAAGTCATGAAATATTAAGAAATTCAGCAGGAAAAAAAAACCCAATATTTGTTAAAAATGTGAGAAATAATGGCTGAACATGGAAAAAAAAAAAGTTGTGAAGAGAAAATTATTTTAGTTTGAGATTTGGGCAGGAGAGAGAAGATGTACCTCAGGGTAAGGAGGGAGTGATAGAGGTTTATTAACCTCTTCAGTGGCCATTAAAATTGTTGCAGTGAAAGAGAATAAAATCTGTTTGAATTTGAAGGCCTCAGAGTGTAAAGAGTACCCCACAAGGTAAGCACACACACCACACTCTCAGCTACAGCAGCAGCAGCAAACCTTCTGTTCAAATTTCAGATGGTAAAACTCTAAAACTGTTGGAGATTTCGGCAGAAATTTGCAACTTGCAAGGACTTAAGAGCGAGATTTAAGCCAAAAGGATAAAGTAAAGAATAAAATAATTGTTTCCATGTTGGTTCTTGAATGGACGGCTGGGAGTCATGGGGTGGAGGATGGAACGGTTGAGAGAGTCTGTCATGGGGGATCACACGGATCGTTGACGTGGCAGGTGATGGAACGACTGGTTGGAACTTGGAAGCTTCTAAATACAATTATTTTTGTTAAAACTTTTTTTTTTTTCTTATATACCAATATTCTTCCGACCAAATTTTTTTTTTGGGTAAATCTTTTTTATACAAGCAATATTGGGGGAGAGGGGGTTTTCTCATACACAATGTCAAGGTGCCATTGGCATTCGTTGTCATATTTCCATTCGGGATCCAACTCTGATACCATTCTGTCACGACCCAGCTTCACTAGCAAGATATTATCCGTTTTGGACTAGGACCCTCACGCTTTTGTTTATGAGCTCAAACTTATGCTATTTTGCCAAAAAAAACTCTTGCTAGGAAGTTATATGACACTTTACCTTTTCCTTTCCGAGCGATGTGGAATTGCTCACTGATCTTGCTCATTCTTGCCTTTAGGACTCACAAGTCTTAGACAAGACCTTGTTGGGTTTTTTTTTGGTTGGTAATTTGCTCCGGCTCTCTTATTTATTTCTTCAATAACACAAATTTGAAAATCACTACCCTAAATAGGATGTATAAAGGCAAATAGGTTATAGCTCAAGTGTAAAGGTGTCAAAAGGGTCGTCATGAGCTGGCACAACTCGTTTAAAATCATGCCACTAAGTAATTCTGGTTGTGCCATGACGGCCCATTTAATTAATCGTATCTTGTCTTGTCAACCCATTTACAAAAATTATTGAGCTCAACTTGATTCAAACTCAAGTCCACATTAAAACAAACCATGCTCGGCTCTAGCCCAAACCACAACCCCATTTAACTTTAATTATAATTTTTTTACCCGGAATTTTCTTTCAAGTCTTGTTATTAATATACTTCAATTTTATTTAGACCTCATATTAGGATATTTAGGAGTGAGCTCAATTTACAAATCTCATATTCTATGTACTATACCTGAACTCACTATAAAAAAAAGCCAATATTTTTAGGCTAGTTGACTATTTGCATACTAGTAATTCTTCGAAGTGACGGTCACTTTTTAGAACTTCTATACTAAATTGATCACATATATAATTGTCAATAAGAAGAAAGACCACATAATTAATCATAATAAATGTACAACAACTATCATATCATGTGTTCAAAAACATATGATCTGCTTCGAAGTACCAACAACTATCCTTCCCATTATTATGGAAAGTAGAAGGCTTGCCAACAGTCTCTAGAGTGTCAGATGGAGTTGGATTCCTCAAAGTATCAACAAAGCGGCTCATGCAGCGGCTAGTATTGGCATCAGAGCGGTGGCGCAAGTTTGTTGGGTTGAAAGACCACCACCGTCTCTTCAGGGAGTGTTGGAAGCAGATGGCCTTCTTGGACCACTTGTACTAAGTTAGCCTCTCAATTTCCTTGCTTTGGCTGAGTGTGTGCTGACTTAGTTTATAGGTTCTGTTCGTGGCTCCTTTTAAACCAACTCCAGTTGGAGGGGCTAGCGCGGGAGGCCCCCTAGGCCCCCAATCCCTTTTCTAGTGGCCAAGGCTAGCTAGGGCAAGTGATGGGCTCCACCAAACTGGGCAAGGCCCAAGGCAAGACTTGCCTGGGCAAGATGACTTAATGCTGATGTTATTGTAATGTCAGCAAGCAATTTAAATAACAAAAAATTGAAAAAAAAAACCAAAATTTTCATTTTTTAAAAAATAAATACCTAGCCGTTTCTTCACTTCCCACCCCAAAACTCTATACAATTTCCT
>NW_018921624.1:308914-322648 GCF_002207925.1 Prunus avium | reverse complement strand
TATATATATATATATATATATATATATATATATATATATATATATATATATATATATATATATGCTTTGACTTTTTTCCAAACTATGCTAGGACGAAACCAAAGTCTTAAATTTCGATAATATTGTCAAAATCAGATTTTGGGAACTTACAAACATAACTTGAATCTTAGGTGTCCTGGGTTTTTTTTGGTGTGTTTTTATTGTAGGTACTTAGTTTGGTTGTGACAACAACAATAGCGACGACATCGATGGCACCGAAGACAGCATATTTATGGGTCTTCTTTTCGGGTCTATAGTCATGGGTTGAGGTTGGTTGTTGTTGGTTTTCAGTTTTTGTTTTGGTCCAATAAGTGCATCAACTCTGTCGAGTTTGATGTATGGTTGTGGTTTCCCTTCGGGAGAATTTGGGTTTGTAAGTTGCATTATGGGTGTTGTACTTGGTTTTTATAGATTTGAAGCGATTAAGCCCGACTGATTGTGGCCTTGTGTGGCTTTAAGTTGGTCTTGCATTGCTTTAAGTGAAGGTGTACCATAAAGTGGTATTTCTTGGTTACTTTTCCAACATTACCAAACATGATAAATGAATCTTCTATTTCCTATCCCTTGGGAAAAGACATGGGAAATTATTTCACATCAAATTTTTTTCGTGAACCAAACGAGACTTAAGTGTTTCGTGTATTAGGGTGATAACCGATTAAGAGAGAAATTTAGAAAGCTTGAGTTATTGTGAGCTCTTGGGTTTATGAGGAATTCTCTATTCTAAGGAATTGAAAGCAGTGAAATCACATTAGAGTTTTTATTTATTACAGATGTGATTTCTTCTTCGATTTACTTTTGCTACTTTCTTAGTGGATTTGTCACCTGTGGACATAGTCCAATTTAAGATGGACCTTGTTAAATTATTGTCTTGACTTTCTTTTGTTGTTGAGAAATTCTATGATTGCATTCATAATTCAGCCAAAAAGACCACTAACCACAAGGAGTCAATACAAACTAGCCACAAAGGGCCATTACAATAATGAAGCTATCTAATATTAAAATTTAGACAATCTGGTGTGCCTCTACTAACGATCACGCAAGATCAAAGAAACTCTAGTATAGGCATCCTAACTAAGATTGCAAAACTCAGAATAATCAAGACGAGATAAAGCTTTAAAAAACAAAGTCATAACAATACAAATAAAACTCTCACAAAGGAGAGATGAAAAACGCTCACAAAGGAGAAGTGAAAAACTCTCACAAAAGGGGAGGTGAAAACTACACAGAGAATCCAAAGAGTCTCTATGACTTATTCCAAACATAAAGAAACCGCAAAAAGGATGGTGGTTGAGATCCGATGCCGAAACGCAGGCGGAGATTTGACGCCGAGACGCAGCTGCATGTGATGGTTGAAGAAAAATCATAACAAAATGAAGACAAATAAGGGAAACCCTCTGTCTCTGAGAATAAGGAAACCCGCATGTGATGGTTATATATATACAGTTCTCTTTTATTAAGGGATTTCTCAAAATAATTTTATTTGAGGGACACCCTTAAGGCCAACTACAATTTTATTTTCAATGATCCAAACCATCTGTATTTTAAGTCTATATTCATAGATTATCCTTGCAAAAAATTACACAAATTGAAAAGCATTTTGACATCTAATTGAGTCCCACAAAATCAATGAACACGATGGAGATCTGACACCGAGACGCAGCCGCATGTGATGGTTGGTTGCATCTATTTCATATATACATATATATATATATATGACTATCGACAAAATATATGGTTTGGATTAGTGAAATACTATGCGAGTGGGCCGTATAGGGGTGTCTCTCAAATAAGCTTATTTAAGGGATGCCTCAATTGAAACTCTATATATATACAGTTCCATTCTATTGAGGGATCCCTCAAATAATTTTATTTGAGGGATAACTTTTAGGGTCCCCTACGAAATTAATTTCAACGATCCAAACCATTTATTTTTCACATCGTTATTCATAGATCATCCTTACAAAAAATAATGCAAATTGAAAATCATTAAGGCAACTAATTGAGACCAACAAAATCAATGAACACGGTTTTTTAAGAAAGTACTTGAATTTCAATAATTTAATTGAGTGATTAAATGATATCAGATTCAAGTGATTTTTTTTTTGTAGAGATGATCTTTGAATGAATATATACAAAATAAATGGTTTGGATGTCAAAACGGTCCATGTGTTTTACCATGTTGGCCAATTTAATCCCTTTGTTTTCAATTTAGCCAATTTAGTCACTGTGTTTAGAATAGTTATCTAATGTGATCCAATCCATTAAATTTACATTATAAACCTTTTTTTTGTCTTTTGAAAACCGAAAAACCTTTTTAATTTTTTTTGTTTGAAGAATTAACTTAAAAATATTGAAACTTCATTAAAACATAGCAAAGGACAAAAAAGACCCTCTACACCAATACCTTCAGAGCTCATAAGCTGCAATTTCTTCAGCTTCTCCAAAGCCAACCCAAGCCCCAATCACCATCTCCAATTCCAAATAAACAAAGATTTTCCAAATCCAATTATGCATCAGAATCCTTGTTGCATGACCCATATTTTGTATTGGCATCAACAACTAGCTCAAAACCTTCCCCACAGCAAACCAAGATTGATAATTCATTCAAAGAAGGGAAATGAGAATCCACAATTTTGTGTGTGATAGCATTTTGATGGTGGTGGCGGCTACGATGGGCGAGTAAGGGGAGGTAGCTGGGATTGGATGGTGGTGCCTTGTTTTTTAATTTTTAGTTTTTAATTTTTGTTTTTGGATCTCATTTTTATTTTTTTAGTGCTTGTTTATTTATTTATCTATAAATTAAATTAAATTATTATATTAGTTTTTAAAAACTTTTTAACATCAAATTAACAGATTGGACCACATTTGCTGAACTAAGTGCCATGTGTGCAAAAAAAATTTACAAATTATCTTTTAAAAAACTTAATTTAACTATTAAAAATAAAAATAAAACCTTAAAATAAAAAAAATATCCCCAATTCTCCTTTCTCTTCCTCTCTCTCATACCCAAAACCCAGCCTCCTCCCTGAACCAAAACCACGTTACCCATCTTCTAACCCAAATCATCATCACCCTTCTCCAACCCAAAACCCTACTGTGCACCATGACCACCCCTCTCTCTCTCTCTCTCTCTCTCCTTGGACCAGTCAAAAATCCTTGTATGATACAACTAGGTCCTTCGTTTTGAGAATAAAAAATCCTAAGGAAACAATGGAAACCCTTTTAATGGAATTGGGGTTGGGTCTTCGATAGTAAGGTCAAGTAGAGCTCATTTGCTTTTAATGGTTCTTGGTGTTTTTTGATGGAGGCTTGCCAATCCTAGAGAATATGAAAACGGATGGAGGATTTGACTAATTTTGAGTGATTTTGAAAGTCTGATTATTAAACTCGTTGATTTGAAAATCCAACACCCTCTCCTCCTCTTCCCACCTGAGAAAGGAACCAACTCACCATCGAAAACTGTTGCTCGACCATAGAAACACTAAAAACTCTGAGCGGGGTCGCTGAGGTGGGGGAGATTGGGGTTACGGTGGTGGGGTTAGATTTGGCTGGAGGTGTCTTGGGGTGACGGTGGGACTGGGGTTTTGGGGGGTTGGCTGTATGTGGAGGATTTTAATTTTAATTTCTTTTATTTGTATGTTTTATTTATTTTTAAACTTAAATAATATTTTATTCAGTTTCTATGTGTAAGTGGGCTCCACTTTGCCCACATGACACTTAATTCAGCAAAATTGTGGGTCCTATTGATGCAACGTTAGTATTTTTAAAAGATTTTTTAGCAGACTTAACGGTGAGGAGTAAAGTGAGACGCAAAACATCGATCAAAAGGGTAAAGTGAGTCATTTTAACTTGAGGAATGCTAGCAACCTTCTCTCTAATCTTCTCCTTTGGACATTCTCCATTTTCTTCATAACATGTGGCACTTTATTTTCTTTCAAAACAATACCATTGATGCATCACACAAGCTAAATTTTGATTTCCAAATTTAACCTTATTAAATATTTTATCTTTTGTGTATTGTTTTATTATTATTATTTTTTCAAAAACCAGTTAATAAAGAATATCGAATCGTTTAACAAACACCTAATTTCATTTTTTTAAAGATCAGTTTTAAGAAATTGAATAATTAACACATTAAGAAGGAAATATGAAAAAATCGAAAAAACAACCCATAACCCAACCACAGGGGACGGGAAGAAGAAGTGGGTGGCGGGGATCGACGCCGCGGTGGTGGGGGAAGATCGGCGTGGGTGGGAGTCGTCTTCGTTGTGAAGATCGACGGGGTTGCTGTTGGAGATCAACGCGATGTGTGGAGGGGAGGGCGAAAATCGAGGCGAGGTGGTTACAGCTCGTTACGCAGCCAAGGAAATCAACAGCGGGGGAAGGGTTGTTGGCTAGAGAGAGAGAGAGAGAGAGAGAGAAAGAAAAGGAAAGGGAGAGTAGTGGCAGTGGATGGCTGGGTTGGATTGGCAAAGAAAGGGTAGAGAGAATGGTGTGGTGGCTACTGTAAGCGAGGGTAGGGAGCGAGGGCTGCTGGGTCAAAAGAAAAATATATTCTATTAGTATTATGCTCCGTTTGAATGAAGGAATTGCCAATTACATAGAATTTAAAATGACAGAATTTAGATTTCCGTCATTTCAATTTCTGGTAATTGAAGATTTCAGTGTTTGGATTTATGTATGTCGGATTTTGTAAATGACAGAAATTGAAATTTTCAATGTTTGGATATCTCATGTAAATTATAAATGACAAAAATTAAATATTTCGAAGATGAATATCTTCTCTTTTGACCATTTGTTGATGTTGGTGAAATATCATCAATAACATGAATATCTTCTAAATCTTGTGTATCACCATCCAAATCAATATAATCAACTTTATCAGTATGAGTCATAACTTCATCAGTAGAATTTGATACACAAGGTATTGCTGAATTAATATCATCAATCAGCTTTAATTCAATATTTTCATGCACAGACACTTCTCCAGTACCTATGGAATTAGAACTAGAAGCAATCAAGACCCTGATACTTCTTTTTCACTTGCCAAAAGACCAATGACCAGAGAAATTGAAAGGGCTTCGATTAAAAAGTTGTAGACAAAAGTATAGGAATAAACGATTAAGATTATGAGGGTATTAATGACTTGTTTTATATGAAGTTAACAACTACAGAGCAAGGCGATAACACAAAGTGATAAAGCTGCAAACAACTACAGAGTGATTAATGACCTTTTTTATTTATCAAAAGTTTGGCCTTTTTTTATTTATTTAAGTTTTGGCTCCATGGAAAATATGAATTCCCGCACTGTGGAAATTGTGAAATGACGTCTGTTTTGGTGGAAATTAAACTCGGGAATTTGATGCCTCAATTTCCATGATTTTTTCCGCGCGTCATTTAATAAATTCCGCGCTTAAGTTGCCAAACAAGGGAATTGTCAATTTCTTCTCTTAAATTCCCAACTTTTAGCTAAATTCCGAGTTATTTTCCCGCATCCAAACGGAGGGTTAATGTCTAGTCTTATTTTTCTATTTGTTAAAAAAATGGATTAATTGAAGGATACATTTAATAAGGGTAAATTGGGAAACAAAAGTTAATTTTTCTAATGCATTAATTACATTATTTTAAGTGTAAGTAAAGTGCCACATGTCATAAGAATAAGAGAAAAGGTCCAAAGGAGAAGGTTAGAGAGAAGGTTGCTAGCATTCCCCTTTTAACTTTCAGAGGGCAAACTGAAATTTGACCATAGTTTCAGAAGACACTACAGTAAATAAGCCTTAAAACAACTGCCAAAACCAGTGACAGACACTACAGTATAGAACCATATATATGTGGTTTACAAAGACACGTCCTGCTTTGAGTTGAAAAAGGCTGATGATAATATGACAGGCAGATTATCCTCTTCCCCCACCCAAAAATAAAAAAGAGCTAAGAAGAAGCAGGAGAAAATCAGAAGTAATTGCCTAACCAACAGACTAAGAATAGTATGCTCCTCTTCACCATTCAGCTGTGCCAGGTAACTGCAGTGATGAAGAGCTGCTGCAAAATTTTGGGCATAGCATTATTCTTATACCAAACCCAAGTGGAACAAACAATACTAGGAATCTCTCCCCTCCATTAAGAGATCTTCCCCTCATCCCACAATTTTTGTTCAACAGTATTTAAACAAAATGTGGATTCTTCATCACTCACATATCTGTTTCTGTAGGCATTCTGATCACCAGGTGTGCAATCTGCAATCATCAAACTGATTTATTATTTTAGGGCTGTTGGATAACCATTTCAATTTTAGTTTTTAGTTTTTATTTTTTATTTTTTATTTTTTGTGCTAAAGTATAGAGGAACAAGAGAGAGAATGGAAGTGAGAATGAGAGTGGAGATGAGATTTAGAGGGAAGATGAGGAGATGATGGGAGGGAGGAGTAACAAAAGTGAAAACAAAAACTAAAAACTGAAGTCTATTTGACATTGTTTTCACTTTTGTTACCCCCCCAAAAGTCCTGCCCTCTCATTCTCTCTCTCAATCTCATACTCACTCCCATTATCACTCTCATTTTCCTCTATACACTAGCACCAAAAGTGAAAACTAAAAACTAAAATTAAAATGGTTATCAAATGGCCCTTAACATTTTTGTTTTCAGAAGTGACAAAAATACATGCATGCTTCTTTATCCTAATCCTATAGATTAGAATGAATGTAGAAATTTAACTAAATTTATTTTATTTTTCTAACTAGGTTGTGTTATTTTATTTGTCAGTTGGTCCACTTAAGTGCAAAACACCAAAAGTTTTGTCTGTTTAGAATTGATCTGCTTGAATATGCTATATGTTATGGAGGGTTTTGGCTTGAGAAGAGCAGTCTTATGTGTTAGAGTGGTGTGTGTGCCTCCAACATTGTATTAGTTCTTCCTAAATAGTAAAATTGAATTGTGAACTTTGTGAATATTTTTCTCCAAATTAATTTTTGCTGTAAAAAGTTGGAATCAGAATATCTGTTACCTCTTAGCTTCTCATTATATCAATCAAGTGCAACTTCACCCTCAGGATCATTCAGGTTCTTTACGCGGAGTTCAACGACCCTCAAATCCTTGAGATGTTGCAGGATCTCTTGGAGAAGATCCACTCCCTTGTCTCCCTTCTTTATGGAGCCCATACAATGCTTTAGAAACTCCCTGTCTGCTTCAAGAGCTTGTAGCCTCTCATAAACATGATCCACCTCCTCTTCAATGGCTATTTTGTTATCATGCAATTCAAAACTGGTAAATGAATTCTGCATTCCAGTAGATTCAGATTCAGCTTGTTCTTCATGCATCAACCCTTCCTCAGTTTCATTGTCAGTTGCATCCAAAAGTGGAAGAAGCCTCTTAGCCATGGAACCCAACGTTTGTCTCTCAGGATGGTGTTGATCCTTAGAAAATCCATTCGATATCCCATTTTCTTCTGGACTACTAAAATCATGATTCTCTTCTAAGTCTTTGACACTACACGTTGAGGAATGCTCAATTGATTTAACATCCTCGGAGAATTCCTCATTTTCACCCAATGTAATTAGCTTCTCCTCCAATGCTTTAAGCTGATCAAGAATGGATAGCCTCTCTTCCTCGAAGCCTGCTAGTGATTCATCAAGAACACTCATATTTTTAACACAATCCAAAGCTATTTCTTCCAAACTTAGAGCTGCATCATCTGTAGTATTGTGGTTACTGGTTTCTTGTTGGCCACCAAAGCCACTATCTTCATCCCTCGCTTGAGAATTAAGATCAATCGATAGCGCATCACTATCCCATGAATGGCTGCAAGAAGCAGAAGAGTTTCTACTTCTTACACTTCCATATTTAATTCTGCTCACAGTCCTCATCTTCTCTTTTTCCTCATAATCTAGGACTTTCTTTTGATAAACTTCCACTTCTTTCTCTAGTTCTTGCTTTTCCTTCTCCTTTTTGTTCATCAACTCATTCAAAAGTTGTAAGGCATCCTGATCATACTCAGATTGTTCTTCCATCATCCTCTGGTATTGCAATGCCTCCATTTGCATTGCTGCCTTCTCTTCCTGAAGCCTTGTTATCATAGCCATAGTCTGGTTGGCAGCAATTGCAGACGCACTCCTCTCTTCCTCTAGTTCTGCATATAAAGAACTTAAAGCTTTACGTTCAGCTGTCAGCGCTGCTTTGAGCCGTCCAATGGTTGCAACAGGATCCCCAACTTCCATCTCACTTACCACACTTCCATCTAAATACTCTTCTACCGCTGATTCTTTTTTTTCATCCAGTTTCTTGTGCAAGTAACCAAGACTGTTTACAGAAGTTGGTGTGGCAGGAAAATTCTCTTCCTCTGGTTCATTAGGCTCTGAACACATGCATGAATGATTTATTTCTTCTTGAGCCCTTTCAAGCATACTTGTTTCCTCTTGCAATGTAGCTCTTTCTTCATGCCATATACCTGTCAAAACTAAATATATTTTAAAAGCCAGCTCTTTCTGATTTGATAATTACACTACTTACAGTACTATGTGTTTCATCAAATGGATTTTTGTCTGTAGGTAGAGGTAAGAATGAACTTGAGATTTACCATTATCATTCTGAGCCAAGAATGTGTCAGGTACATTGGGAATTTCGAAGCATGGCGATGAAGAACCTTCTCGAGCTTGAGGCTGATCAGTTGCATGGTCAGACAATTCCATATTTGCCAAACTTCTTGATAGAATGTGATCAACAAAAGTACTTTCTTCTTCAGATGCTGCTTTCATTAAGAAACATAATTAGAATAGGCCATCATGGTCCGGGAAGAGAAATAGATTGCAGTGAATAAATGTCATGAATAATTGCAATTTCTCTGTACCTGGTGGATCATTTGGTTCCTTCTTATCCGGCTCTTCAATGTGAACAAATAATTTTTGACCACCTGGAGCAGTGACAACTTGATCAGATGGCATGCCAACCAAATCTTGTTTTCCCTCTTCTGCATCCACAACAGAAGAATTATCACTAAAACCCCTGGCCTTCTCCAGGCTTTCAAGATCCCCATTACTTGTCTTCAGTGAACTCTTGTTTATCATGAACAATGCTGCTTCTCCCGAGAGTTGATGTCGCGATCCAATACTTGGCTCAGAATCAAAACTTCCTTCTTGATGATCATGCTCTCTCACATCTTCCTCTTTTGCATTGCGAATTCCTTGGTCTATTCTTGTTGAAAAATCAATCAACTCAATGGGAATCAACCGATGATTGAGGGCACAGACCATACCATTTTCGGAAGGCAGGGGGATAATTTCAAGAGAGTAATCTTCTCCAAAGCAACACTGGATGGTAGTAGCACTAGCATCAGAGGATTGATGGACAAGCTTCATGCTGTTAGAATCTGACCGTATAATGTCACGAGAACCTGCTTTGTTATCTGCATTCGCGTCCGTTTCATGACATAGAAACGTCGATCTAGACCTTGGACAATCTTCCCCTGCATTGCCTCTGAAGCTAGAACTACAAACATCAGACGAGAATTGATGTTCATCTGCCACTCTATCATCCTCATGTTCTTCATTAGTTGTTTCCATCTCATAACCATTGTCACTGTCGGTTGACAGGCTATCAGGTTTGGTTGTGCCTTGGTATTCTATGGTTGAATTTCCTTTCTTGGCATACTCCAAGGAACCCCAAGACGGCTCAAACGGCGAAGAAGGAGAGTAGAGCTTGCTGTTCAAGCTCTCACTGCAGCAAGAACATACACAAGGTAATTTCTCTTCTTTTTCAAGCTTGTTCTCACTCAACCACGAAATGAAAGCCATACTTGTTGGCATTCCAGTAGAATTTCCTCTAAAATTTGGTTGAGAAGCCAAGCAGTTGCCGCACATATTATGTGATTTGGCCAGTTTGTTATGATGCAAACAGTAGCACATGTATGATATCTCAGTGGCATGCCTCTCACATACATCATCTGTGTAAGACTTCGAGTTCTTGCCTCGTTCCAAGATGTGCTCAACTCTACAAGTACACAATGGGCAAGGTGGTTTGAGGCCAAAGTACTTGGAAAATTTTGTGATCAAGTAACTGAACAAAGAGTTGAGGAGGAGGAGCATTATCAAAGTCCATTCAAGGACAGCATACACTAGAATTACAATGAACTTGGGGACGCTTCTATGCAACCTGGTTGCAAACTTGTTGGGAGCCATGGATGTAGAGAGAGAGAGAGAGAGGAATGCTTTTCAAGTTTAGATAGAACAAGACTGAGCTGTTGCAAGAGAAGCAGAGATGCTTCCCAGTTTGATGTACTTTTTTTTAACGGTAGTATATTATTATGTACATGCCAAATTTTGTCTCGGGAAGAACTTGGTAACATTGGTTAAAGACCATTTTTAACTTTTTTTAAATTAATGGGAGACTTAAATTCGACTTGAAACCTCTTCCAACTTTAATAAGAGAAATACCACTAAACAAATAGGTAGTTGGTTCCGAATGTTTGTTAAAGACTGTATTACCGCTGTATAAGGAAGTACATGCTACATCTAATACTCATAATCAGACCCCTTACACCTCCAATTTAAGCTTTCAACTTTCAAGTGATGATCTCAAATTATTCTTTAATAGTTTTCTTAGTTGTCAACTTGTTAATTGATACTTAGATATACCACTAATATAAACTATATGCTACTTGGGATTCTTATATTGAAATTAAAGTGACAGGCAGGGAATGATGAAACATGGGTTGTCAACAGTGGCAGGCATGATGGAAAAGCCATGAAGAAAGAAAAAGGTTAGTGGAAAAAAAGGGAAGGGAGTATATCAAATTGGGGATTGTGACAGTGATTGAAGAGCCTTTGTATGAATAAAGTTGGTTAATAATGTTTGTGGGTTATGGTCTCTCTCCCTGCTTTTGCTCCCTGGCGGGCCTCTATGCTTTCTTTAACTTTTGAAAAGTTGAGGCACCTAAGAAATATAATCAAAGATTCTAACTAAAGCATACCAAACCAATGCTTTTTGGAAAAAAAGTCTAAAAGAATAAGTCAGAGTTACCAAACACCCTTAATAAAGGCCAATGGGGTCAAGCTTAGTGAAAAATAGCATCAACTCCATTGGTCTCAGGTTCGAATCTCATGACATCTTAACAGTGTAAACGTGAGAAAACCATCCTCTCTTCCTAACTTCGACTGAAAAAAAAAACACCCCCCAAAAAGGATAGTGTTTAACAAGAATTAAAAAAATAGTAGCCCCACATGCGGCTAAATTGCTCATGCAAATTCCAATCACAAAGGCAAACATTGGATAATGGTAAGAACTTAGACAGAGTAGAGACTAAAGTTGGGAGGGACTAAAATGATGTTATGGGGTCGTCTTGTCTCTTGAATTAAAATCTGTCGAGAGTGCAATTCATGTGCAACTACAATTATTAAATGGACCCTGATGATGATCGCTTCTTGTATTTTGGTTTGTAGAACAGATATGGTTTAATTTGGTAGCATATTGTAAAAACGGAATTTTAACCCATAACCATACTAACTGGCACCAATAAAATGATTGAAACAAATTTTCCTTTTATCATGGTTCAAACATTTGCAAACCAGTCATCTGCCGTAGTTGATCAAATCAGTTTTTGAACTTGACTAGTATTTGACACAAACCAAAACGACACGATTCGAATATGACTCGATAACATGATAGGATTTGTAACTAATCACCATGTCCTAAGTTTGAACCCCGTAGATTATCAAAGCATTGTTTTTGCTAATGATATGACATATATTTCAATAATATAAAAAAATGTAGCATTTTATTTACAGAATTTTGATCACTTTATGGTAATTAGTGAGGGTCTATATCCTACAACTAATTTAACCCTCCATGTGAATACCTACACTACAGTTGTCTTAACACGTCAATCTGTATCTTCATTGTCGTCAGCTTCTTGGGTTTCCCATTCTTCAATGGGGTTTTGGTTCATCGTAAACCTCCAGCTATCTCCTTCCTCTATCTCCCATTGTCTCTTAAGTTCAAAGATTGCTTTAGTGGCAGCGGCAGCAATTGCCGGATTGCTATCCTCTGCGAGTCTCTGCAAGGAAAACGATGGACATAAGTTTCTGGCATCATTATGGCAAAGAATGATGATTAACATTATGTAATGACCATGTAACCTGTAGTGCTCCCATTCCTGCATTTCCAAGAGTCCACATCGATGGAGCTGCAGCCAAGGCATTGGCTAAGGCTTGCCTATACAACAAAAAACAAATAGAGAAGAGTGGATGATATACAATATAAGTAATGTTAGAGTACAGAGCAACGAGGGATTTAAAATTCATAATTCATACAGGGTTCCTTGTCAATGGCCTATGTCACTAAATCTTGAAAATTTGAGAGGTTTCTTTTTACACTCCTTTGATACAAGAGGTTTCATGAGCCTTGTACATGCACGTTGGTTGGAAGATTAAAGCATATTACATTTGGCTTTGTACTTTGACATCTTTTTTTCAGAACCATAAAGACCAAACTCATAGCTTAAGAGGGGGCCAACATTGTCTAGGGGGGCTAGAAGATACATAACTACTGCTTGCATAACTTACCTGGTATTGACATCAGGAGAATTTGAACACTCTGCCAATAACGATACACTACTTTTACCATCCATAGCGTCGAGATCAATAAGAGTTGCAATTAACAGCTCGAGCTGCTTCAGATACAAAAGATTAGTTAAAAGAAGGACCCCACAACCAAACTAACATTAATTGCTCGACCAGATTAGAAACGTAAATACATAGAGATATGAACCTCTTCAGGATCAGTATAGTCAATTCCATCAGCTTCAGAGAGAGCAGATGCCATACTCCAGTAAGCTTCCTGTACACCATTTATACGATTATTAATGTCCTGAATCGCAAGAAAGTGAGGAAGAAAGAGAACTGGAGATAGCCAGGAAATAGGGACCTGAATTGCAGTAATGCGATCAGTAGATACTTCACCAAAAGGGAAATCAAGACTTTTGCCATTCTTTTCAAGCATTATACGCCCCAGCATGTCATTTTCTGATACAATACCATTTTCGCTATGCAGAGGACTGGATATGAGCATGTCAGATCTTATGTTTCAAAGGTAGATATACAACTAATAGAGGAGATCTAATGAATAAGGAAGTTAACAATCACAAAAGAAACTTACAAATTGTACATTTTGCTCACCATCCGGTCATGAATATTTTTGACAAACTGCAAAACAATATGAAAAAGGCATTAGGGAATCATACTTGTTCAAAACAATATGATCCTTGGAGAGTATCGCAAAGCAAATGAAGTTCACCTCCAAAGCCATTAGGGCATCTTCCATTGCACGTTGTTTGGCACGGAAGTCAGCGCGGCGCAAATCAGCCTAAAATGAATCATAAGACAGCATCAAGAATGTATACTTTAGTGCATTAGTGCAGTTTTTACTGATTCATCAAGACAGCATCAAGCAGAGCACACTGTTTTCACCGTATATGTTGTCTACTCACTGTAAATACACTATTTTAAGAAGTTCACATGGTTAATTGATGCACTATTGTATTATTTAGATTTCTTTAAAGTTTTCTTCAAAATTTCTATGTTGCAACAAACAACAGATAGAACCCAACAATTTTTTTGTTTCTGTTTTTTTATGGTACCTCTAAGGCTCCGTCACTCCAATGCTTATCAGCGGCAGTTTTCAATCTAGACTCTGCTTTGTCTTTTAAGATCTGT